>JAMKCH010009222.1:0-30580 GCA_023653785.1 Ophioderma brevispina
TTAGAATCTTTTGAAGTGTACATATTCTACTTGATGACTGCTTTAAATTAGTCTGCTTTCCAAATTTGCATCTCTCTGATGTTAAGAATTTTAACCATTACAGATATGTTTTAGTTAGAAATGTACAATTTACCGGTATTACTTGATCATTAAGTCGTAGTTAAATAATGTAATATTTCTCTTGCATGGATTTGTTTTTCATAGAAGATTTTAATGTAAAGATAGCTTACTGGTGTAGAAATTTCCCATGTACTGTTGTTAATTTTTATTTTATACTGTAACCATTTTTCTTTTGAGTTTAACTTGGGTCCCATATTTACAGGGTACTACAACACTGCCTGTTTTGATGTCAAACCTAAATCTTAAAAAGTTCTGAAAACTGTCACCAAGTAGATCGAGGGTAAAGAGTTTTGCCAAGTGGTGTATTCACTGGTAAAGTGATATTTCTTCACATTTCTCATAATTCCTTGCATACTGTGTTTTATATGATGTACACTGTACATGGGTTTAGCATGCCTGTTATTACGAGCCACTGATGCAGAAGTTGGTCTGCAATTTTGTTTCTGATTGTGTTGATTTCTCTTTCATGGTTGCATGGTGTCTAAATTATTATGTGATCTAGGGTTGGGCCATTTAGAGACTCTTCTTTCCTGGTAACTCTGATGAATTCAGCAGTCTAAATTAAAGGGACAGGAGATTTTTTAGGATACAAATTTCTCTCAATTTGTATGTGATTGGTTTTAGAACACGTACCAAGAACGTTTCGAAGGTTTAATGAAAAAACAAGTTAAAGTAAAAAACAAAAGTATATTTTGAACTTGCCCACTATCGTAATTGTCTCCATAGAAAAGCGTGCTTTGATTTTCTGTCGTGCACAACAGAAAATGCAGAATCATCATCTTAGTGATCTTATTACATAATGATAGCATATTCGACTTACTTACTTCAGGTGTGATATAATACATTGGTAAGCAAATATGCAAAAACCTGGTTAGAAATAAATTGAGGTGCTTCTTTCTCTCCTCATATCTCTTTAAGGAATGAAGTGCCACATCACATGCACTTTATTCTGTAAAAGTCGCTCGATTCATCAGGGTCACGAGGGATCCTAGGTCACTAAGTGGCTCAACCCTGAAATATGTTATGCCCATTTATAAGTATACAAGGAAAACAATTCCCCTTGTAGATAAACAAATTTAAGAAGACATAGATACTTTTAATTTTATGCACCAATTACAGACACGGTGATGTAGTACCTATTATGGGATCCCAAGTCAGCAGCCACCATATACCTAGCTTACCCCGATTTTATTTTCTTACCCATAATCCTTTTCCTTATCCTGATTGCATGGTATTTCCCTCTTCCACTGCAGAAAGTAGAGGTATGATTTGATTTTCACACAACACTGTTGTAAATTTTGATGGTGGCATTGTTGTTCAAATGTATTTGGTATGCTTGTTGGTATTTTCACCATTCTATTGTATATACACAAGTGGCTTTTGTGTATTTGTATGTTCTGGCCTGTGTTTTAGAGCATAATTTGATTCAAAATAATATGCTTTGCTATTGTAACCCCCTTTTTGAATTGTTACACTTACTTGGATATGTGTCTTGCAAAAGGCAAAGAAAAGTAGAAGGTAGTCATTGTGAATCTTGATATTATCCCCAAAAATGCAAATGACGCACCCGCAGGCGGAGTGCCCATCTCTCTGTCATTGGCGTTTGGGCCAGACTTTCCCGCTTATAATGTTTGCTGTGGGGGGTTCGCCACTCCTCCCGCACAGCGAGTCTGTTTTGCATTCCCAGCATATCCCGGTAACCCATTTAAGACTTCTGGGGAGAGAGGCAAGCGAGTTAAATGCCTTGCCATGCACAACACATGGGCAATACTGGGCTCAACCCACAACCTTATGCTTATGAGGCGAGCACTGATCCCACTGCACCACATGTGCCCCCTTAAATACGTGTGTGGCTAAAGCACCAAATACTGGATACTCATCAATATTATCCCAGCAGGTCATTTGGCTGAATTTATATAAGGTTGGATGGCCTTGAGTGGATAACGGACCTATAATGCATAAGCCGAATCAATATCGGGCTAGACAATATGACCATAATATTTTCTTGACCGATTGACGGGGCGCCATATTTTCTATCTTACCAAAACAAATTTTTAAATGCAATATTATTATGTAAAAATTGTTTTCAGACTTAATAGTCCATGTCTAACATATCATGTGACCCTTGTTATTCAATTATAATGTTTTTCAGTGTTTTCTAGACCAGTTTTTCCTGCTGAATCTGAATCCGACGGATTCCAAGAGACGAATAACCTTGAGCATTTTCTAAGAAAAAAACGCAAATTCAAATGGCCACCAACACACTAAAAAACTCATATGTTAAGTACTCAAAATTGGGGGGGGGGAAGTTTTTGCCTGTCCCCAGTCAAAACACCCCATTGTGACCAATTAGAATGTGATTCATTAACCACCTATTAAGAGATTAATCGGCCGCCGCCAATACAACAAAGCATCTGATATTTATCTCCTTTTGACCGTAGAATGGTACATGATATATATACCAAAGCTTTAGCAATCAATAATATTGAAACAATTATTGAATAGCTTTCAACAATTGCGCATCATCAAATCAATAAACCATTCAAGATGGATCCAAATGCCCAAAATTCTTACTACTTAAAGGCAAGAGCTGCCATGTTTTTGTATTCACTATAACTGCTTCAAGCAATTTTACTATATCATAAAATCATAATCACAGTGATTGATTTCTCAAGATGCATCCAAGATAGTCAGTTTCAATATGGCTGCAAAATGGTAATCAGTAAAAGGTATTATTCATTCACGCTGTAGGCTAAAAATATATTTTGGTGTTTTTATTGGATTATCACTTCAAAAACCCCAGGAAGGCTATCCTTAAGTGGTCACTAGAGTCGTTATTCACAAATACCCCAACATGGATGCCAAATGGACCGCCTAACACTTCCAAAAACAAGATACATATTCTCTAGACTATTGGTGATCGGAATTTTCGCCGCGTAGTAAGTGCCATTTGTGCCAGCCATATGGGATACCCATTTTGGATGTGCATCTTACATGTATCGATTCCTCTGATTAACCTAAGGATGTGTACATTGATCTGATTGACTACATTACAGGTGATATACCTACATTGCATATAGTTGACCCAGCTATCAATTACACCATCTTAGAGCATCTGAGGCCATCTTTTGGATCCTATAATGACGGAATTTATGATCACAATTTTTTAAAATAATGTCTTATGATTTTTATACTTACTTTCTTGACTGCCAAACACCAGGATCGATAACAAATTCTCACCTCAAGTCAGACATAGATCACGATCAGACACGTTAACAAATCTGTATTGGCGGCCATATTGACTTCATTGATTACGTGGTTGCAGAATCGTATGTTATTGGTCACAATGGAATGTTCAAACGAGACAGGATGAAAAAACACAACTTTTGAGTGAACAAGAGATGAATGTTTTTGTGTTTTTTGTTGGCCATTTTATAGCAATCATTTTTGCGTTTTGACAAAATGCTCAGATTGCATCGTCTGGCAGCCATCGGATTCAGATTCATTAGGAAAAACTGGTCTATAAAACCGTTGAAAGACATATAATCTAATAAAACAGGTCGATATAGGTAATCAATGAATCTGTAGCTTGGACTATTATCAAATAACAGTATTTGCTTTGATTGGTAGCCATATGTGTGTGCTTTATCCGCCCACCATTATTGAACTACACGGATCATCTGATGCTAACAAGACTTCACATTGTGCAAAGTTTGCTGACCGATGCTTGCGCGCAATTGCCCACTTATAGTTGCGCATCTGTGGAATGTTGAACCTTGACAGAGACATGATTCTTACCTCAGTCAAGAGCTTTATTTGGGTTGCAGTGCACAAAGTTTTGCTAACTGTTGTTTAAGTAAATAATCTGCCACCCTCCAAAGTATTTTGGAGAGTGTTCAGCACAGTCCATTCTTGCAAATGTTATCTATTATGGAACCTGTCTTTGAAAATGTCAGTGTATACCTTGATGTCCATGTGCTTGGTATGATTTTAAAGCCCCTTCAAGAGTCCCTGGGGAGTTCAGAGGGGTTAGGTATCTATGCAAATATTTTTGTGGTTGAGTAATGTATCACCCCCCAGATTTCAATCAAGGGAAGGGGCCTTTATTTAAGGTTTTAAAATGGGGAATCAGTTTTGAACTTAAGTTTGACCAAAAATGTGCATCTGTGGAACTAACATGCTTTTGAATTGTGCTTGGTTTTGTTATTTTTTGTCCTTATGTTTGAATTTTTTTTTTGAGAATTGATATTTACCCTTAAATTGGGTTTAATGAACTGACAAGATTGATTCTGAGAAGTGGATTATGTACTGTGCCCTCAATATGTCAGTTAGCTGAACGATGCCTAAAAAGATCACCCATTCTTGAACTTTTACCATAAGTGATTTTATAGTTATACAAATCCATCCTAGTTGTAATGCATGGCTAATCTTACCCCGCCATTTGTTTCATGAAAACTTTATATGATATTAATTTTTTGTTCTTTTATGCATCTTGCTCCCACTTATGGAACTACCCTGCCCGATAGATGTTGTAAAGTGCACTTCCCTAAAAGCCTTCAAAGCCGCTGTTTAGCCTCCACCATCTTGTATCTATAGTTTCTTAGGGTTTTTTTTATTTTTCTCCATTCGTCTGGTCCCTTTATTTTTTCTTTTCCATCCGCCATGCTTTTTAACTTTGTTGGTTCTATGGGCTTGCGCTTCTTATTTTGTGTGGTTTTTATGGGCATCCCTTTCCTTTAAGTGCTATGTCACTATTGGGCTTGTCCTGGCTATATAAGCCAATTGTTATAAATAAATTATTTCTGTTTAAAGGAAATATTGTCAATATTTTTTGTCAAGCTCAGTTTTGACTTACATTCATAAAATATATGTACATACATCACGCAATTCCCGAAAAAATAATACAATTTGATGTAAAATTAACAAAATAGAGAAAATCAAAAATTTTACTTTTTGCTTTTTTGACATACGAGAAAACGGGGCGGATTTTTCGCCACGCTTCATTGATCAAAAGCGCCCCACTCCGTGACGTCAAAGTGATGACCACAAACATCGGGTTGACTCGAATTGTTATGCTGACCTTTAATATTGATGGATTAATGAAGATAATAATAAAATTATAAAAAAAAGTTACAGAATGACATATGTTGTTTTCATTTCGTTGTGTTTAATTATTATTGAAATGTCAATACTACGCGTAGAATGGTCACGACTTAAATTATGGATGGTCATCACCTTGACGTCACCATTTGCCTTTGATGTGGATTTGTCGGACTCGTTTTCGAGTAAGCTATTGGGCGGGAATTAAAGGGCAAAATACTCAACAATGGGGACAATTTTCAACTTATTGGTGGATTTATATGTAGTCTACGTTACTTAAGCTTTTCCATCCATACCAAATTTATCAAATATTCAGAATCATGACATATGTCCTTTAAATTATGGTTATGTTGAGCCTGCTCACTTGCATGTTTAAGTGCATTATTTTGTCCCTTCTCCAGCAGCCACAATAACACATAGCATGTCCTATAAAGTTAACTGTCCTACTTTAGATGTACTATTGTCACTCTTAGATTAACAAATAAGCTATTATGCTAGTTGCATGCATGAACCATTTGTTTCTTGTTTTTATAGTATTTATTTGGGTTTTTGCAATTGTGAATTGACTCGTTATAGAGAGTGCAAAAGAGGGTTTGATAAGTGGAATGTTGTAGGCTGATGACTTGGTTTTAAATGAGCGAGACAATGGAGGTACTGAGGGAGACATTTTGATGGAAGCAGGCTTTTAGAAGTGTAAACTTTTGGAAGACAAAAGTGTTGGTGAGCGGGGTGGAGAGGGTGGTGTGGGGTGTAGTGGGTGTGTGGGGTGGAGTGTGTGTGTGTGGAAAACAAATTCTGTGGTGTGAGAAATGCGGGACATGAAACCCACATGAGAGAAAGATGAGAGAGTGACCCCAAGTTTGGCAGAGATTTTTAATGTGTGTGAGTCTAGAAGGGTGCTGTAGGGATGGTGAAAAAACAGGAGTGAAAAGTTGTCATGCTTAGGTTGGAATCGGTTGCAGAGGTCAATACTTGGGGGACGGGTTAGTGAGGGCGTGGATGCGAGGTGGCTGTGACAACTAAGGTTAGGATGTGTGGTTGAAGTTCAGGGAATGTGGGGGGGAAAAAAAGTTTTTGTTGCAGGGTAAAAGATATCCTTGAGATGAAAGTGTATGGTGTATAAGAGTTGCGTGATTCGGTATGGGAGTGAGACATAGTGTCCGGAGCTAAATGATATGGGGATTCTGAAGAGGACAAGAGTTAGTGTGGTGTGAAGTTGATGGATAGGATTAGGACTGAGGACCTTGATGCAGATGTTGGGTGTGGAAGATCTATGAACCTTTGGCGAAGGCGAATATTGTACGTTGGTACGGGCATGTGCTGAGGAAGGAGCTGACGGGCGTTTTTAAAGAAGGGCTTTTGAGTTTGAGGGTGGGAAGTTGAGGAGGAAGGACTTTCAAGAAGCAAGTGAGCTGGAGATAGGAGGGTGGTTAGAGGGTGTCAGAGGATGCATTGAAATCGGGTAAGTTGAAGGAGGGAGTACGGACGGTTGCTGCGAGTGTGAGGTAATCCGGCCACCCCCGTCCACAGATTGGTTGGACGGCTGGTATGGGACTCAGGTAACACTTCCGTATACATGACCTGTGTAAGTAAGAATTACCGTGCCCCCCTTTTTTTTTTTTTTTTTTTAATATTAATTTTAATCAGCTCTGACTCTTGGACTAATGGATTTCATTCAGTCCTTTGAAAAATATCTTAGAATGAAGTTACTCAAAAACTTTTCTGTACTCAGTACATTCAGTATATTTTTCACTCCACTTCAATATTGTCATTTTAATCTTGAAATTTAGCTCCAAAGAGCGAAATAAAACCCTTGAGAAAAAATGATTGAAATTGCTTGATTTTTTGGCAACTGCTGTCAAACGATTGGGCATTCATCAGGTTAAAGTCCCAGTAGATTTCCTCTTAACAATGCACTCAATGTGCATTGAATGACTTGTTATAAGGTTAAATCCCGCCGGGGTGCTATTGCCATTTGCTCGGTTATGCAAAGAGGTAATAGAATTAATCAATCAGAGATATGGTAGAAAAGCTTTTAATAAAAAAGTCTATTTTGATTAGTTGTTTTTTAGAGTTATATCATATTCTATCATGTGATGTAGCCAATCAGAGATGCTGTAGAAAGATGGTAAATCTCAAGGGGTTAATAGTGTAAGTAGAAAGTGCTGATTGCACTCAATGGCATGCTCTACCTTGCAGCTTATATCTCTAAAACATCTTAGAAAGTCGCATCATCTCGATATGCAATCCTGCTGAGTGCCATAATCAACTGTAAATCACTGTGGAGTAGAGCCAGTGCAGATTCCATCTTATTTTTCAGTAGAGCACTTTGTTCGAAGTGCAGTTTACTCTCAAACAGGCCAGTATGGTTTTTTAATCTAGACGTTAAAACGATTAAATGTTAGCGTGATGTGCCCTAGAGGCATCCAGATTGTGTGCATAGAGTGCATACACGGCATTTTCTTCATGTTAGTTACCACACAGCTCACCGATTAGACATGGCTTACCTACCCACTAGACGTAGTTACACTCACCGGCCAGGATTCGTGTATTTTTGCCGCATATATGGATAGTGTACACCAGCGGCTGTTGCCTGTCGTGGAGTAGCTACACGGTTACACCGGCCTCTCACGCACACTGGTATTTTTCTCATGGCCAATTTGTTTTTTATTATGTTTTGGCATATATTTGCATTTTTTATTAAAAGTGCGGGATATGGGGTTTGTTGATGATGCCCGATTTAATTTCGTAATGATTTTCCTAAAAAAACGTTTCAAAAACTGCGAAACAGAGAACCAAGTGTATACGCACCATTTCATAAATTTTTCATCCACTCTCAAAAGGAGTCGTGGTAACCGTGGGGTAGCTACGTGGTAGATGCTGGTCTACTCCGGTATATCTACTCAACTCCACCTTCTCTACCACAAGAAATCACTCTGTAGTCCATTTCCTCCTACCCTCCTTGCAGTGATGTCACAACCTTGAACGCAGCTTTTAGGCACGGGCACTCAAGTATATGCTTCATGTATTTCCTTTTCCTCCTTCCGCCTTTGTTAAGTAAGCCAGCGCAACCTGGTTACTGGTGCGAAACACATCAATTCTTGCGCTGACGTCATGCAAGTGTCAGTATAGAGAATGCCTACAGTGCTTTTTTGGGCTTAATTAAAGACCATATTTTTCTTTCCTGAGCCACTTGTCTTATATAATATAGGGTTCTAACATATTTATATTTTCATAGTGGCTCAATTTTAAAAAAAAAAAATATTATTATTTTTTTTTTAAGCCAGTATTTATATAGCACTTTACACAACGTCTCAAGCGCTTTACATTTATATATTTCCGCTGTCCAGGATAGATCACATTTTCCACATATGAAATGAAATTTGGCAACAATTATAATGGCTTCACAGTATGACTACCCCGAACAGCTCCCCATTTAAAACTGGGTGAAGTGAGACCAGCGAGATAAAGTTCTTGCCCAGGGACACAACACGTTAGCCCTCGGCGGGGCCTCGACTCCAACCCTAATGATCACGAGTTCTGTGCTTTTCCACTAGACCACACATGCTCACACTAACCACATTTTTATGATTCCCATAGCATCAAAAACTTACGGTTATCACGATATAAAGCTTAGAAAGTGGACAGCTTCATTTTTTGGTCCCATTCAGGACGAAAACTGTAATCGCCCTTTGTTTGTTTGTAATTTACGACGGAAAGGTAGATGGTAAAGTTGATAATGCGGCTCCAGGCAGATTCTGACAACATAAAATTGGTGGAATTTTATGACTCAATCAAAGGTGGGTGACCTCCGAATCGACACCTCATCCTTCCCACTCTCATCAAAGTTTAGATTGTGGCATAGAAGGAGAAAGGTTATATTTTTCCCATTTCCTACCCCCCCAACTACCCCCCAGTGAAATTTAGCCCTAGGAAATGTTTCCTTTTAAGTTAGGTTAAGGTGTCAAAATTGGGTCAAACTTAAATGATCAAATACTTATTTTCATGATTGTGAAGCTCAGAACAGGTTTAGCTAAGTATAATGGTTGTCATTTTCTATGACCTACCGTTTGTGTCCAGGTCAAAGTGGTCAACTTAATGTGCTAATGATAAAGAATAGCTATAACAACCCAATCATCTTTGTCCTCACAAAAGATGAATAATATCAATGATAACTGATTTCTGTAACTATGAAGTAGGTCCAATTCTTCAAACCTTCCCCTTGTGATGTAAATCGGGGGCAAGACACAAGATTTGACAACCACGCATTGTGTCACAGATCAACGGTCTTATTGTGTTACTTTTTGCTTGCTGTTTGTTGGTGTGATAACCATAATGTATCAGTACTTTTACTTTCAATGTATTGATATTTTCATGTATTTTTTCTCCATTAAAGAGCTACTGGTCAATTTGATTGGCATTGCATATTGGTGCATGGAAAGTGTATTAATTTTACTCAGTGGTTCAACACTACTTATACCACAGTATTGATGACTTTGTTTGGGCAGCAATTTGTCATTTAAGTGTATCTGTGATGCCATATTAATGAAAATTTTACATTGATTTGCAGTTTGTTTATTTTTTGGTTAAATACTATTCACAACTAAAGGTTGTATTGTGTGTGTCCTTTATGTATGGTTTGTTGTTATGTTATACCCATGTATGCATGTGGTGTTTGTGTTTGGTTTTTTCAGTTTTGTATGCTGTGTGTATTGTTTTACATTTTTTCTAAATGAAATCTGCTTTTATTTTTATTGGCTAAAATTGCTGATTAATGTAGAGGTAAAATACTTGCACTGTTTATTCTCTACCAAGCCATCTCACAGTCTAAATAATTTGAAGCTCAGAGAAACATTTGCAAAAAGTGATGATGGATTGCTGGAAAGAAGGATCTTCACTTTGTGGCAAAATGCTGATGTCGGTAAAAGTTTTCTGTTGGTTCATTTCTTTCATGTTTTTTTTTTGTTTGTTTTTGTGTTGTCTTTTTGTTTTTTGTTTTTATTTTGTTTTGAGAGAGGTGTGCATTTAATTTCTGTGTACCCCTCAGCCTAAATCAATTAAAGCACTCACCACTTTTCAAACTTTTCAATCTCTGGTTTGGAACAATAACACCATTAACTAAATTCTCTGTAGACAGAAGTTGGATTCCAATTGTCCCATGTTTCAGGAGCAGAATGATTTTAATTCGTGTGAAGCTACATTGAAAGCTTGGCTAGGTGGTTTTACAGTGTATAGGTTTTAAAAAGCCCTAGCATATAGACAATCATTCTTCATTCCTAGAAAATTCCCCTATTGATCCCTTCCCTTCAATGTGTGACCCCCCCCCCCCCCCCCCCCCCGAAGGTTAACTGAGAATTCTCTGGTCAATTAACTTGATATGCCAGATCGGGGGTGACCCACAATCAGGAAAACATGTTGCCACACTTTTGTCCGATTTCGGGGGCAGGGAACCCCCTCTCCTCCAATTCAATGTTGATCCTAGTCATGTTGTCAGTAGCTTCTCTATGTTCCCCAACATGATCGATGGGGATGGGAAGGATATGGCAAAGAGGAAAACCTTGCTCGCTAATGACCAATGACTTTGCCCAATTCTTATTTAGCGTGAGCATGGGGACTGTGCCATATATTGTATCAAGTGCGCAACTCTTGTTTCCATGATTGCAGACCCAATTTTATTTAAATAACCCAAAAAACCTGTGCAGGGCATTAATATTGAACAAAACTAAATACTATACATGTAAAGCCCTAACTCTTTCGGGTAAATTATAAATAAATAGTAGCCTGTATTCTGCCACTAAGATCTTGACCATTTCTCGATAAAATCCTGAGTTTTCTAGGGTCATGGAGATTAAGAAAGTGATCCAGTTAAAAGGGTCGAGAGCAGACACTCAATGAAATGAAATATCATGGCCCCAAGTAGTGGAGCTTATACAAATTAAATTGGCATGGAAGGAGACCATTAGTAAATGCATATATAGAAATGGTGTTGTTTGTGGTGCCGGGCACGTAACATCAAAATGCAATTCATGATATTTCCTCTTACCTTCATGAATATACAAATATTTTTCCATTCTTTGAGTGCTTGACTTACTTGGAATTTTATGATGGACCTGTGAGTTTCATGACTGCAAATTCACTCTGTCATTTTTCTAAAAAACATGGAGTTACACTCAAAGAGATAATTACAAGACTTTACACCTGCCAGTCAGCTTGAACATTTTTTTATAGACATGGTGATCTATACATGGAAATCAATGGTGTGTAAATCAATACTTATTCTAAGAATTTCAGTGGCAAATATGGAAGTCTATGAATAGTTGATGTGCATGTAGATTTGTCTTGTTTATTTTCAAATATTATACATAGAGTCCAATGTCCAAAAGCTTTTTGTTTGCCTAAGGGAGTCTTTGCATTAGAGTTTAATTGAAGTCAAAAGAATATTTCATGTTTTATGTATTGCTTTTGAATGGTTGAATGGCAGTCTGGCATTATTATATCTCATGTGTTATGCATAGGACAAGATTTGGTACATCAAGAGTGGGTTGGTTTTGGGGCTTTTAACTGTTCATCATGAATCATGTGATCCCATGGTTAGTTGAAAAGGTTGCTTTCTGAGCGAGTCGCTTTAGTCGCAAATAAAGGGGAGAATTCTAAAGACGATCACATGGAAGTCAATGCCTTTTGGAAGCTTTGCAAATCTCAAGATATAATTATATCGGGTGGCATCTTGGTGACCAAAGATAGTTGATATGTGCATAAACAAACATCAGGGGAGATGTGGCCCAACTGGTTAGGGTATTCGACTTTGGTACAAAGGTCCCCGGTTTTCGTAGTCCTTGTGGGGCCAAACTGCTGGTATTTATTTCGGGTACTAAATTTTTGATTTGATTTGTATAAGGCTATGTGATTACAACAGAATGCCACTCTCCTTCATGGTTCATTGGAATTGGGCAAATGATCCATGAGAATACCCCGTCCCCTTCGGAAGGGGATGTTAGTTGTTGGTCCCATGTACATGGAGGATCATGCCTGTAATGTAATCCTAGCCAGTTTGATAAGAGTAGGGTGGAAACACCCTGGTGTCAAAGTCATCCTGGAACCCTGTGCATCATTGGAAAGGTGTCTGAACACTGAATATCTACCCATGCTAAATAAGACAAAAAATGAAAATATAAGACAAATAAATAACAACAGGTCGAACCCTCTAGTATTTCTTCAGGCCTCTTTCATTTCATGTGACAGGAATGAACATCTATATTCAGTTTGATATCAAGTTAAAGGTAATGTCACTATGTGTGTTAGGTCGCAACCATGGAAAGGAACGTGTTGAACTTAACAAATTGCAGCATTTACGCCCATGAATATAAGCGGTACAAGTCAAAAACGCTAGAACGAATGACAGAGCCGTGTCATTACGCACCCTGTAGGCTGGGAATAGTGTAGAATGGTGGGGGGGGGGGGGGGGGGGGGAACGGCAACATGTTTTACAATCCAGGGTTATTCAATATAAATGACCATACAAAATGTTAAGTGATGTTAATAAGGGATCGTGGGTAGACATACTCAAAATTATCAAAAAAATTGTCAATTGGGCATTTGCAATAGGGAGCTTAAATTTCCTAATTTTCTAAAATGCTGACAATTTTCAAAACAAATGTCAAATTTATTTAGATTTGGCCCAAAAATCTGCATTTAGCTAAGGACCCATTTCGTGATGAAACTGGTATAGTGACCCACTTCTAAAAAACCAGGAACAAGTCACAGTCACTTATTCCCTCATTGATCAGAGCCAGTCAGGAATATCTAAATACAGTAAGCCTAACTTACATACCTCCCACGGCTGATTCTGCACAAGGTTCATGCGAGCGAACAGAAAAACCACTTACCAGCTGAAAAAACTCTGGCACACCCGCCCAGCGCGGTTGCACTGCGCCTGATGAGATCGCCCAGCACTACTGACAAAAGCGACTTCGAAAGTCTGACTGAGCTGGTAAGACGTGGTTGTGGAAGGCTCGATTTTGCCGAGTTTCACCGACGGGACCGTTCCTGCCAAAACAGAAATCTGCGGTGGAAACTCAACCTTATTATTCTTCTTAGAACCTACTGCTTAGCGGAGGTAAAGTAGCGGGGATTTTCCAAAAATGGAACATTTGGTCCCCCTTGGGTCCTTCTCTAGCGGTCGCACGCGTGACAAGCCCAAGTAAAATTAGGTCCACACGGCGACCCCCCCACCTTAATTCCACGAGAGAATCACCTCGGCTAGTTCTAGGCATTCTCTTTCTCGTTCCGTCTTTTTTGGCTTTCTGACGGCGCCCCTTTCCCTTCTCAAATGTTTGCCTTGTCAGGATCTCCATTTTCATCGGATTTATTTTCTGGCTAAGTGGAAATTTCCATGCCCGCAGGGCTAGCCCGGGCGTATCCGATGACGGCCATTTTATTGAGGGTTATAGGCATACTCTGATATTTTCGGGAAAATGTTTTCGATTAGACAGAAGTAGTATAATAGTGGTTCATTTTATTGTATACTGCCTTTGTTTTGTGGTGTTGTGAGGTTTTCATGTCTCAGACTTAACGGGGAGGGCGTGGTGCGGGGGATCAGGGGTGTGGGGGGGCTGGTATAAAAAGAAGGCCCCCCCTCTTTTTGTTTTTTATCCCGTATTTTCCTGATTCTTTCGCCGGCTGGCTCGGGACTGCCTCAGTCTGGTTTGGAGCTCCCCCCCCCCCGAGAGTGGGATTTCACTTGGGAGTAACCGACCCCCCTAAGGGGTCCTCTCGGGATTGGGGTCCTGGATGCTTCCCTTTGGATGGACTCTCCCCTTTCGGCGGTCGCAGGGGGAGGGTTTTTTTGGGGGGTTCGGGACGGCTTCCTCCCCCCTCCCACGCGGGTCGAGGAGGGCCGATTCTGCGGTGAGGCCTGAGCCGCAGGTGGGGCCCCCCTTCTGGTTTTCTTTGTTTTCTTTACAAATATTTAGCAAAAAAACCCTATAAATTAAAAAAAAAAAACAAAAGGGTGTTCATGTTTTAAGGAGGGATAGTTTGTTGGGACAGGGCCGGGGGATCTGTGTACCTCCCCCCCCCAGGGGGAGTCGAGGGTGGCAGGACTGGTCGGTGTGCTTGAGCCGGATATTGCGGGCCATCCCTTTAATCTTTTTTCACAAAAAAAAAAAAAACAAAGCAAAAAGACCTTGGGACCCCGAGTCCCATGGCGGGCCCCGGCCCCTCGGGGGCCCCAAGCCCTGAGTCGTGGGACCATTGAGGGCACGGACCCGATACTAATAATGGGGCCCCGGGCGGGGGGCAAACATTTTGTTGCCTTCCCCCTTCCCCCATGGGGGTCTGAGACATAGGGGCCCCAGGGGCCCCGCCATAATCTTTCCTTGTTTTCTCTTCCAGATTATAAGTATAAGCTAGGAAGTTTCAAAGATGGATAAACCTCCAGCATGTCAAAATGCCACTCATTCATGTCAAAGAAGGACCCCCACTTGTTGTGCCTCCTTGGCCGGCCATGCTCCCCGGGGACACCCCATGGACATAGAGCAGGGGTGGGACGAAGCAAGGTGGCAACCTATTTTACAAGACAAGCTAGGCGCCAAGAGGCCAGCGCCCCGCTCCGAGAGAAATTGGGGGTAGATGTAGTAAATCCCGAGAGACTACCCCTGCTTCTTCCCCTCCCATGGGGGATCCCGGGGTGGCCTCCAATGCCTCTCCCGTTGATCCGCCCCCTTGGTGGGGTGGCACCCTGAGGGTAAGACCGAGCCCGACCCTGGGGTTCTGCCATGGGCCCACGGGGATCAGGAGATCATAGACATAAATAGTCCCCGCCAGAGGCTTCCCTCCCCCAAGGGTGCTGGAAGACCTACACGGTCTCGCCTAGCCCCAGGTCTGGACGGCGCCCCCCAAAGGGCAGCCGAGCGGGGACCCGGTACCACGCCCGATCTACTAAGGACCGGAGCAAAGGGGCCCAAGGTGGAGGAGTCCCAAGAAGTCCATATAAGATAAACGTAAAAGAAAGAAAAAAAATGGTAAGGTAGGGAGATCGGAGGCCGGGACCTGAAAAAGACCCCGCTCCGATCGTCAGGCGTGAGAAAATGATGGCCTACCTGTTAGGCGCTCGGAGGGATCCCCTCGGTCGGAAAGGCCCGGAAAATCAGTCAGAGGCGGTCTAGAGACCCGACTCTCGGACGCGGCTCGGAACCCGAAGGGTCCCCACCATTAGTCATCCACTTCTCGGGGGAGCTCCGACCCTACCGTTCGACCCCCGACCGGGCCCGCCAAGCTCGGGACCGGTCGGCGCTCGGCCCGACCGCCACGGCGGCCCTCGGCCGGGCTCCGTCCCCTGAGCGGTCGGAGGTTTCAAGTTTACCTTTGAACCAGAGCCTCGAGACTAGGCGCCCGCCTCCAGGCGGACAGAGGCGGGCCGGTCGGGGGGGAACTACCGACCGTGCGGACGCGGACGCTCGGCGGGGGAGCTACTTAAGGCACGAAGGGGGCCCACAGTCTAGGAAATAGATCAACCGAGTTCTTCGGCGGCCGATCGGGGGCCCCGCTCGGAGCTCCGGCTCGGAGCTCCGGGCCCCCGGTCGGCTCCGCCGCTGCCGACGGGCGGCCCCTCTACGGCCCAGGAGCCCCAAGGGCGCTCCAAAATGAGAATTTTCTCTACTCCGCACATATTGACTAACCCAAATACAGTCAAGTATGTCCACTTGCCCGCGCACACTTGGGAGGCCGCAGTCCCCCCAAGACGTCGGGGTTCCCCTCAGTCCACCT
Organism: Ophioderma brevispina; assembly: GCA_023653785.1. Taxonomy (NCBI): domain Eukaryota; kingdom Metazoa; phylum Echinodermata; class Ophiuroidea; order Amphilepidida; family Ophiodermatidae; genus Ophioderma; species Ophioderma brevispina. The sequence goes on from JAMKCH010009222.1 coordinate 15,988, forward strand.
CCCCAAAGAGGGCACGCCTAGCGGAATCCCCGGAGGTTATTCTCTCCGCGAGCGAGGGCGAGCTTGAGGAGGATTCAGACGCAGCGAGGAGGAGGTGAATTCGAGGAGCATCTCGCTCTAGGCTGTCCTCAGGCCGCGCAGAAGCCACAGGTCACCATCTTACGGACAGACGTGTCCCTCACGGATGTCAAATCCTAGGCCCTTCTCCCCGGCTGGACCCCTGCGGCCCGACTCGGTCGGAGGCTCGGGAGCTCCGCCCGGAGTTGAGAACCAGTCGGAGTGTAGAACCCTTACTTCGGTGGTTATGAGGGACCACCAAGAGGGCAATCATTGACATTATCCTTCAAACTTCCACAGACGCTACAGGCGTTTACAAATCCGAACCCCCATGAGGCAAACCCAGATGTGGACCCCACCCGGGCGCTAAAAGAGCCGTTGCTCCCAAGAGGCGCATCGTTTACACTACCGTCCACAGAGAGACGCACTAACTCTCTACCCACGGACGTACCTAGCCGGCGGGTCTATAGGGGTCCAGCGGGGGGTTTTCAAGAAACGAACCATTCCACAGCAACTCATCAGAGGTATAGCTGGATAAGGACTCAGTGCCAAGATTGGGGTGATCCTTATCGCGATCCCCATACTATCTTCGGCTATATGGAAGCGTTGCGTGAATAGCCTTCTGACCCCAACTGGTGCGTAAGCTCATTTTTCGCGGCAGTCCTAGGGACGCGCGCCCCCATTCCCCTTGAGTTTGTACCCCCCCTCAGGCAGGGTCGACCTTGGGTTCACGGCTAGGCCGCAGACACCTCGGAGAACCATGCCTTACATCCCGCTGACTAGGGCTTGCGTTCCCTGGCGACCTCCATCCATGACGAGAGGGCGCAGTCGGAAGCATGCCTTGGCTTACAGGGCCTTCCATCGGGCGCGGAGGATTCACATTATGACGCGCCCTGCCCTGAGGCGTCGTTAGACAGATGAGCTTGGACAAAGGAGTTCACGTTGTGTTCCGATCGGTCCCTCCCGGCTGAGCGAAGGAGCGCAAGGCTCCATAAAACGCGCCCGGGCTTTCAGGTGCTCGAGCCAGGACGCCATACACAGTCCAGGCATGGGATCGAGAGCGGGATACCGAGCTTCGTCACTTAGAATCTCTCGCCCGGGATGGGTGGAGAGTAGCAAGCAAACAATGGTATTTGCCCATCTGGCACAGCAGTCCCTCCGGGGGAAGGAACAAAACTTTCCCCAGAGGCATTAGGCGTACGGTTAACGTCTCTCAGACCTGAACCACTTGTTGCCGAGCACCTCGGCGAGTCTCGATGAGGGCGCTCAGGGCTCGGAGAGAGAACGTAGCGAAGGCTCAACGTCGCGAATAGGCCGGATCTTATTCAGCCCCTATGGACAGGACCTTTATGGAGGTACCTGGCCCAAAGGTGGAGAAGAGAAAGCCCGCAGGAAGTCCGCTATCGATGCGGCGAAGTCGAAGCCTAAACGGGCCAGAGGGCCCCGCCGCCAATGGCGGCCTGGAGGAGGCTGGTTCAACAAGCACCCAGGCTCCGGCGGATGCAAAAGGTGGCAATACAGTAACCCGTCCTTCCTGCCAGCCCCCAGTGCGCCGGACCCAGGCCAGTCTGGGGGGCCTAAGCAGGGACGTAGACGCTCCAAGAATAAGAGAGGAAACTAGAAGAAGGCCTTTCGACGGAGGCAGACCCAACGGGGAGGAAGAGGGGCTTGTGCAAGGAGCCGGCTTCTGACTACCCCCAGGTTCTCCGGCCACCTACGGCGGTATGAGGGCGCCATGAAAGGGTTTGCCACGGGAGTGGGCCGAGGATAACACAGGATCAGCTGGGTCCTATCAGTGAATCCGAAGGATATCATCGGAGTTACCTCCCGCCCGACCCCTTCAAGGGCATCCGGCCAACCCCGCTGCCACGCGAAAGTCACAAAACGGTTGGCTCTTCAGCAAGAGATCTCTATACTGCTGGGGAAGCGAGCAGTTGTGAGACTCGGGCAATGGTACAGGAGGGGTTTCTACTCGGACGTCTTCCTCACCCAAGGAAGTCGGGCGGAGTGGGACCCAGCCTGAACCTAAAGCCCCTAAACCAGTTTATGCGTCCCGTCGGTTCCGATGGGAAACCTAAGGGCTATCATTTCCGTTCTGCCACAGGATGGTGGGGAGTGACGCTAGACTTATCCGACGCCTACCTTCCCTTTCCTATAAAAACAACTCTTCACAGAAAATGGCTACGTTTCGCGGTGGACGGGTAGGCCTTTCAGTTCAGTCCTTCCTGTTCGGCCTATCAACGGCCCCCCGCACCTTCACCAGGATAGTGAAGGGGGTGGCAGAATTTCTGAGAAGGAGGGGGGTTCAGATCTTGTCTATCTAGACGATGGCTTCTGACCGCCCCCTCGCGAGAAGAGTTGCTCAGACAGACAAAAGGACGTAAGCAGACAGTGGACCCGGGGATGTCTGATCAATTCTGCGAAGTCCGAGTTGGTCCCTTCCAAGCAGCACCCAGTCCTGGGAGCGATAATAGATTCGCAGTGGAAGGGTCACTCCATCTCCTAGAGGGTAGAGGATATGTTCAATGGCATAGATCATGCACGGTAGCGAGTCAGCTCCAGCCCAGCCATGGTTGCGACTCCTAGGGCCAGTCTGATAGACATGGTCACCATGTGCAGATTGCGCATGCGGCGGATCCAGATTCACATCTCAGACATTAACAGACCGTGGGTTCACCACCTCTCCCTCAAGTACCAGTCCCCAGAGCCTTTGGACAGACCTCCGATGGTGGAGCAGCCACCCCAATTAATCTAGAGTCCACTTCGATCCCGACTCCGTCTCTATTCCTCACGACGGATGCTTCCAAACGCGGGTGGGGAGCCCCTTACAGGAAGTGGAAGTTCAGGCAAGTGGTCGAAGGCACAGGCCCGACAGCACATCAATGTGATGGGCTCTGGGCAGTTTTCATGGCGTTTGCACAGACTCGGCCACAGAGTCCACAGGAGGGCCTTGCTAGTCCGATGCGACAACAGGACAGTAGTGCCCTACTTGAACAAGGAGGGGAAGGTACGAGGAGCAGGAAGTGTGCCACGAAACGCTTCACCTACTGCTGTGGTGTCAGCGCCGCGGCATTCACTCCGAAGCGCGGAGCATCTACCAGGTCTTTCTGAGTAGCAACATCCTGGGCAGATGCTTTGTCGCGAGGAGGCCCTCAATCACAAGGCCCCTCCAAAGTTCGGGGGCCCTCAGTGGAGTGGCACCTATGCCCCCCGGTTTCGCCGCCATCGTCAAGGCCACTCATAAGGGCCTCACGTGGATCTATTCGCGTCCCTGTGGAACAAACAACTCCAACGTAGATCTTGGGAGGGGACGAAGATGGGATGGGGCGAGACGCCATGACGGCAGATGTCAAACGTAATGGGGTACGCCTTTACGCCGGTGGCAATGGTTCCCAGGGTGTTGGAAAAAGGTATTCGTTCCGACCATTGTCTCGTGCTTCTCGTGGCCCCTTATGTGGCCGAGAAAACCGTGGTATCCCGCCGCCCTCCTCGACTATAGTCGAGATCCCAGTCCTCCCCAACGCGGAGGGACCTGCTCAGTGTCCCCAGCTACGTCAGAAAGTCCCGATGCGGACTCTCCACGCTCTCCGCCTAACTGCTTGCTACTTTCAGCGAGCCTACGCGGAGGCGGGACTTTCTAGACGGGCTGCCGCTCTCGCTGCAAGGAACCGGAGAGCTTCTGACCCGACGTCTTACATTCGAGACTACTCCGATTCTTCCGATGGTGTTCCGATCGATCGATTGATCCACTGTCGGCATCTGTAGGCAAGATTGCGGACTCCTTACGGAGGTCTTCTGAGGAGGTGCCCACCCCCCACACCATCCCAGAACAGCACGGCTTATAGGACTGCCATTGCAGCGGTGCACCGCGGGTTCGGAGATGGTATGACAGTCTCTTCCAGCCGGCTCTTCTCAGCCATAGTTAAGGGGCAATGTTTTCTGAGAGGCCTCCGGCCCGAGTGCTGCTCCTGATGGGACCTACCTAGTTTTTGCGAAACAACTTTGTGGCCGCTAAGGATTTGAGCCTCTGTGGCATTCGAAAACTTAGTTGTGGACGGTAGGAGACGGCCTTCTTGGTAGCGGTGGCCTGCGGTCGCAGATGCTTGGAGGTTCAGGGCCTATCCATGAGGAGGCTCACCTTAGTTTCACCCACCGGATGGAGTACATCACTCCCTCGGCAGGTTTCCTGCGAAGAATTCAAACCCATGTCTTATATCCAAAGCACAAATTTTTCTCCCGGACCTAACTGACGGGAGGGCCAGTTCCGAAAGGCCTTGGTGCCCGGTTAGGGCCCTTAAGTGGTACCTCAAACGGACGGAGAAAATAATAAATACTATAATAGCAGAGATTTAATAGCGCCTATGCAGGGCATCTACGAACGCTGTACACAAATGGTCTCGCTGATCACTGTGGCCCAACCATCCCATACCAGATACCATTTAGCATCATTTAAGGGATGCAGCAGATCGGCGATCAGCGCTTCCCTTATCAGCAAACATACATCGAGATAAACCATCGCAGCCGGGACAGCTTCCCAAATATCGAATGGGTAAATCGAGACAAACGAAGCTGGTTAATTTCTTGTCCAGGGAAAATTACAAGATATCTGAATCTAACAGGGCTCGAACACACGCCAATACGCATGGATGAGCAGAATACACTGGAGTCGATCGTTTACCTGATTGAGGATATCTGTACCTTAGTTAGTCTTAGAAGGTAGGGGGGAATTAAACAAGCTCTTCGTTACGTCGGAGAAGCCCTTCAGACCTGCGCTAGAGCACCATTAGCCGCGGGAATTTCAGCGCGTCATCCTACGTCCATGCAAATGTCCAGTTGAGATGGACGCTTCCCATGTCCGGGCCCAGGGATACTGTTCCATTTCCGCTTCTTGGGCGCTCTACTCTGGAGCAGCATTGTTGACATCATTGAGGCGGCGGCCTGGCTACTCCCCGACGTTCCAGATGTCTATCCTTCGCGGATGTATGGCAAGGCGCGGTTCAGGTCGCCGTAGCAGCTTTAACATGAGGTCGAAGTGGAACAGTCGGACCTGTCCAGTAGGTGTGAGTGAAAATAAAGTTTCCTTTTCAACCTTAGGCTCCGTGTTAGGTGTTTTGATAGGCTGTGGGTGTATTCCTCAAGTACGTACGTACCTCCCACGGCTTTCCTCCACCCTGGAGGCCAGTGGCATCTGTGCAGAATCAGGCAGTGGGAGGTAGGTAGAGTAGAGCGTAAGATTTCCCTCTCAACAGGGAGAGGGGATACTTAAGAAATACCGATCCTACCTCCCACGGCCGAGCCCTAACCCAATGAATTTCGTTAAGCCGCCCCTCATGAAGCACGTCGGCCACGTCTTGGGTGCAGGAAAACCATTCTGGGTAGTCGATTTTGTCCAGTAGTGCTGGGCGATATCATCAGGCGCAGACGTTGAACCGGAGCTAGGGCGGGGTGCCAGATTTTTTCAGTGGTTAAGTGGTTTATGTTCGCTGCAAAAGAAAATATTTGTGCGGAATCAGGCCGTGGGAGGGAGGTATCGTAGTCTTAAGTATCTTCCTCTCCCTAGTTGGAGAGGGAAAATCCCCAGTACATTCATGTTTAACAAAAAAGCAAGTTGACGTAGTAGGCTTTTAATCGATAACCAAAGTGATGGATTTTAAGTCTGATAAAAAGCTGTCTCCCACACATGATGCTTTTGGATCTCTTGAGGTATACTTGCTTTTAAGCATTGTACCTGAAGTAGGACCAAAGGGACTGGAATGCTAACATTTACCTGTGCTTTTTGTAGACAAAAGACTGGAATGCTAATAGTGGGTCTGTGCTTAAAATATACAGTGTTGCCCACTTTGGTCAGGTGAATATGAATAGCGAGGCATAACAAAAAATCGTGATCCATGTTGATTACACCGGTATGCACAACCTTTATTGCCAAAAGGGGGTTTGTCACTGCGACTGGTTCCTGGTTTTGTAGAAAGTGGGTCACATATAGGGTCTACTTTGGACTCTCTGGGAGGCATGCCACTACCCAATACCAAACTTGAATAGCCCTATTCACCCATGGCAGTCATTCATCATGACTGGCACAAGTTCTTACTATGTTACTTGGGATACACTTTTGTATCCTGCATTTTCGGAATCATGATTAAAGCACAGGAATGGTCTAGCTGCCATATCTTTTCATAATTAAAGAGAATATCGCAATCTGCAGATCTTAGATTTTGGGTAACAGTTGTAAAACTTTTTTTTTGGAATGGGGTCTTTGGTTGACAGTGATGATGAAAATGGGGTTTTAACAGCCTCTGAATGGGAGTGCTCCTTCCCGGCCTTATTTTACCCAACACGGGTTCTATAAGAGTAAGGCGGAGTTGTCTTTTTGTAGAGGAAGAGAAGGAGGGGTGGATAAATTAATCAGGGCTCAGTGTCATACCAGAGAGTTGGAACAGGCAATCCTAATACCCATTTTACACCCCAAAAAGCTCCAAAAGTGCATGCATAATCAATTTTGCTTACACATGATGGCTCTCTGTAATCTATTACATGATTTTCTCTTTTTAGGTTGCTAAGCTGGTTCAGGGATGGTAATGCCCAACAGCAGGTGATGTTTGATCTGTATTGATGGCTACAGAAGACATGATAAATGTGTTGCTTAATACATTGGTTAATTCAATTGATGTCAAAATGTTGGAATTATACAACCTCATATAAATAATGGCAACACCTGCATCCAATCAAATTTCATACAGGTGTAAAGATGCACGCAGGTCATTGATATCTATGATGATCTCCGTTTAGATAAGGAGCATGTATAAAAAATCCGTGTATTATAAGATACACGCGCAACACAAGTTACTAGCGCACCGTGCGAGTGTTTAGTTTATCATTTTATAACAGGAAAAGTAGCATCGAGTATGTTCAATCAATTATGCTACAAGGATGAAATTGAAAACAGATTGAATGTAAATAATGGCATTAACATTCATAGAAAATTGGTTATTTAAAATTTATTTTCAGTATAAGTATTTCTTGCGTTATGATTGAAGTTAGTAATTATGTAACTTTGGCACTTGCTGTTTTTCAGTCATGTTGTAGCTTATTGCATGGTTGGTTTGGTCCTTTGAAATTCCCGGGGGCTACCGGCCCTAGGTTATTTTCGCGGGGCCAAACAATCCTCTGATTTAACACAATTGAACCTCATAAAGTCAGAAATTGTTGAAGGATATTTGTGCTAGTCTATGAATGCCATCTGAATGTCTTCAAAATATGTCAAAGTATATTTTTTTCAATTCACAAAATCTTTTATATCTCAGACGCACACCTGAAGTAACAACTCTTTCTACACACAAACCAAGTTCTCATTTTGTTTCAATGTGCACCTAGTTTAAACGAATAAGCATTGCGAATTGTATCTGGATCATTGAAAAAGAATCCATTATGTGGGCTGCAGATAGCTTTTTATTGGACACTAGCCAATCCGTTGTGTGTGTTGTGTGTGTATGTGTGTCACTTAAATTTTATTTTATTTTTTTTAAAATTGGAACATAATTTTTCTTTGAATTGACCTCAATGGAAACCAAAATGGTCATAGATGCACCAGGGGATCCCTCGATGATGATGAGCGTCAAATGTTACTATCAAAGTTAAAAACAGACTATAATTTTTTTTTTTCTGGCGTGTTAAATTGCCGTTAAGTTTTTTAAAAGGGACCTCAACTGAAAAGTTTGAAGTAATTGGAACAAACTTGAGTCATAGGTGCAACAAGGTCATGGATAGGCCTAAGTTTTATATTATTTGAATAACGCGAGCGCGGAAAGCGAGAAAGAGCGAGAAAGAAATTTAGTTGATATTCATTTTCAAGAGACGTGGATGTGCTAAACAAAAACCTGCAAATGGTTGGCTTGAAATCCAGTGTTAAATAAAGACAAAAACAGTACATCTATCTGATAGTGAATTATGAGTGCTTAGAACAAGTTTAAATGGAGAGCAAAAGGACTCTAAGTCCCAGATTAATCAAGGCAAATTTTTTTAAAAACTATCACCTGTACAGTGTGACTAATTCAAACAAAATGATTGCCTTTGTTATTCTGTCCTAATGTGTACCATAATCAGCTGTGTAGTTAACATCTGAGTCGCCTTCACGGCATGTCAATTGATGCAGAAAGCATGGACAATTTCTCAAAATAACGTCATTGATTTAAAATATTGGTGGTTGTTTTGTACATTAAAGAGTTTAACAATGAATGTACACATTGTCATGATGTAAAGCATAAATTTCACATTTGGTATCCTCTTGCTATTGTGTTTCCCCCTTGAAAGGCACTATCAGTGATTTTCCTTCAATCAAAAATCGAAATCAGATTTTTGCATGTTTGTGTTAGTATTGGTATCGTAACATACCCGCTAGCATTAGAGAAAGGCAATCTAAATAAGGACAAAATCGGATATTTAGTTCCAATTTCCCTTTGTGCTCTAGTAGAACATGCTCTTTTCTCCTTTTGTGTTCAAGTTTCAGTTGGAAAAAATAACTTACGGGAAACCTAGCATTCCAATCAAAATTTCATACATGTGTAAAGATGCACGCAGGTCATGTGATATCTTATGATATCTCGTTTATGATAGATGGGCCATAAAATAGTATATAACATCAGGTGTATCCTAAGAATACACGCGCAACACACTAGTACTAGAGCACGTGCCGAGTGTTGTATTATCATTTTATAACAAGAAAAAGTAGCATCGAGTCTGTGCAATCAATTATGTACAAGGATGCAATTGAATACAGTTGAATGTAAATAATGGCATTAACATTTTCATAGTAAAAATTTTTGTTCATTTAAATATTATTTATTATAATTATTTCTTTCTGGTTATGATTGAAGTTAGTATACGTAACTTTGCCACTTGCTGTTTTTCAGTCATTGTTTTAGATTATGTGATTTGGTTTGGCCCTCGAAATTTCACGGGGGGCTACCGGCCCTGGATTATTTTTCGGGGCCAAACCAAATCCCTCTTGATTTAAAACAATGACCTCAAAACGCAATTTTTGGAACTGGCTATCAAATGATCGAATGTCTTCAAATATGTCAAATTAATATTTTTTTCAATTCAAAAAATTTTTTATTTTTTTTATTTTTTTTATCAATACTTTATACACAAACCAAAGTTCTCATTTTTTTTCCAATCTGTGCATGTTTAAACGAATAAGCAGCAATTTGCTCATCTGGATCATTGAAATAAGGAATCATTTATTGTGGGCTGCCAGTTATAGCCTGTAGGACCACTTAGCAATCCGTTGTGTGTGTTGTGTGTGCTGTGTGTCCTAAATTGATTTTTTTTTTAATTGACAACATTTTTTTCTTAATGACCTTCAATTGGAACCAAAAATTGTCTAGATGCACCATGGGATCCCTCATATGATATGAGGTCAAATGTTATATGCCAAGGTTAAAAATAAGACCTCTAATTTTTTTTTTTAAATGACGTTACGTTTTTTTAAAACAAAAAAAAAAATAAAAAAAATTTTTGGGGGGGGGAAAAAAAAACCCTCAAATGACATAGTTGAAGTTCAATGGAACCAAACTTGTGTCATAGGGCACAAGGTCATTGGAGGGCCCTACAGTTTATATCTTTGAATATAGCGAGCGCGAAAGACGGACGCGAGAAATTTTAGTTGCTATTCTTTGTTAAGGGGGCCGGGGTGGATGGTTGTTTGTAACCATTACCGGCAAGTGGTTGGCTTGAATCCTTGTTAACTAAAGAACAAAACAGTACATTTATCTGATAGTGAACTTTTATGAGCTGTAAGTGCAGTATAACAAGTTTAAATGAGACAAAAGGCCTCTTAATGTCAGATTATCAAGCAAATTTTTTTAAAAAATTATCACCTGTACAGTGTACTAATCAAACAACATACATGAGTGACCCTTTGTACTTCTGTCCTAATGTGTACCATAATCAGTTTAGTTACCCATTCTGAGTCGACTTCAAGGCATGTCAATTTATGACAGACAGCATGAAAATTTCTCAAATAAGGTTCATTTTGATTTAAATATTTGGTGTTTTTTGTACATTAAAGTAGTTTAACAGAATTGTACACACTTGTCCCTGATGTTATAAGCTAAAAATTTCCACATTTTTTATCCCTTGCATTATTGCTGTTTCCCCTTTAAAGAGCCCTATCCATGATTCTCAAATCAAAAATCGAAAAGAGGTTTTTGCATGTTTGTGATTAGTATGGATCTTACATACCCTGCTAGTCATTAGACCGAAGGCAATCTAATAAGGACAAAATCGGATATTTTAGTCCCTACTCTCCCTTTGTGCTCTTAGTAGAACATTGCTATTTTCTTCCTTTTGTGTCAATTTTTCAGTTGGAAAAAATAACTTACGAAAATCTCAAACTTAGCCTCACTTTTAAGCTATTGCTGAAAAGTTCAAGTGTTAGACCCTTTCGGGTGGATCACTGATAGTGCTTTAATTGAATGGAAAACATAAACAAAGGAATTTGGGATTGAGCGAGATGAATCTTTCTTAGCCACCATAATATTCATTTTTGAAGAAGGGGAGGGCTGTATGCATGATTCTAGCAGAACCTATGACGAAGCAAAACCCATTTGTTGCATGCGAGGATCAAGTAAACTGGATGCACCTGGAGAGAGTGAATGAATAAATAATATAAATATCCTATAAAATTTACAATAATCATTCAAATTAGGGACATAGTTAAAAACAAAATCCCAGCCAATGTATTATCTACTTGTATTTTGAATGTGTGAATAAGATGATCAGTATGCTTAATTCAATGCACTGTGTTAATGTACACGTTCAGTTTCAATCATTTGCAGAGAACATTGGCAATTTAATTTCACCAGGTAGTCTATTTTAGGGTCGTGCTTCCACAATAAATTGACTCTGTGAGTTGAATGAGATTGTAAGTCTGCCATAGCGTAATTTAAGTATTCTGTTTTGATCAACAAAATGCAGGGAGATATCAGGATAATTAAATAGTCCTCAGCGATCACATACCAAATGAAATTGTATCATGTAGCTTACACAAAATACATCCTATCCAAATGTCTTGTAGTAAAGACCATTAAAGCAACATTAAACATTTTGCTAGGCAGCACCCTCACTTTTCTTCAATTAGAGATATCGGCATGTTGCTTTTGCTCAGTCAAATCCCAATTCTACCTATGATCATTGTCTTATAGGGAATGAGTTTGTAACAAATTGTGCTCCTTGCGTATGGTTAGTGCCAGTCGTTCTGTATAGCAGTAGTTATGTGAATTCGTTACATGAATATTCATGTAAACTGAATTCTCAGAAATAAACCTTCAGAACTATGGGTGCTTTCACAATATGGCAAGAATCATGGCTGGTTTGGAGTTATAAGATCATATATGATTGATGTAAAAGATAAAAACTAATATAAAGCTGTATTTTCACTTCTTGTTAGGCAAACTGGGGGAAATGAGGAAGGCAGATTTTTAACATTTGTTGGCTGATGAAGGTTCTGGACTCTCTGCAAACAACGACAGTAAGTACAAAGTCTGATTTTCTGTACCACATGGACTGATGGTGACCATCTTGACCGGCAGTGATTGTGTCTTGACAAGTAGTGATATGTCTAGACGCTGGTTGGAGATAGAGAGAGGTGGTGACTAAGGTCTAGACAGTAAACCTATATCTAGAGGGTGGTGCCTCTGTCTATGTCAAATGGTGACTATAGACAGTGTTAGACAGTGACTGTGTCTAGACAAGTAGTGATTATATCCTAGAGAGGTGGTCCTAGGTCTAGACAGATGGTAATGTCTAGTGTTGGTGGGAATATGTCAGTCATGTATAACAGGTGGTAATAGGCTATATACTTAATCTTCACTTTGTGAACTGATAAGAGCAGCATACGGAGTAAGCATCCTGACAAATGAAGTGATGCTTGGGGTTATTTAAAACACGCAGCGTTTCCAGAAATAATTCATCACAAAATTCTCTATGACTATGCAACTCTAGCTAAACAAAATCGCTATGCTTGATTCACAAGCTCATTAACCACTATCACACACTTCACACCGTGTTCATCACCACCAATTTTGTTCTCGTCTCCACACCGTACCCTTTGTAAGTGGTCTTAGCCCCGGGCCAGGGTGAGCGTTGATGCTATCAAAAAGATGCCATTCTTTCCCCATTCAGCAGTCCTACTGTTCCAGGAGTTTTCTTCTTGCTGCAGACTTTCCTTCAGTACAGCTCATGTTACCTTCACATATTCAGCACTAACTCAACCGAGGAATTCCGGTAAGGGCAGGGCACGTGTATTGTACCGCCCATGCCAAATTTCTTTTAGAATGGAAAATATGGCAGTGCACTTTGGAAGATGACAGTTTTTTTTGCACATACACCAAGTAGTTGCCTTTATTACCTCTTTTCTTTAGAATGTTTGTAAAGAAACCATGCCATTTGCTCTTGTTTTGTTTTCAACTAAAGGCCTCTAATGAATTAGAAAATCATGCAAAATAATGTCCTAATCAGTAAAAATGAATTTGATCTGTGATCAAGAAGCTGTATAGTGCTTTGTGGACCTGAGAGCTGCCTTCGATAGAGTACCGAGGAAAGGATGGAAGTGTCGATGAGGAAGAGGTATACCAGACGTGGTGGTTAGAGCGGTGATGATCTGTAGAGGGAGCAAACCAAGAGTTAGAGTAGGGTCTGAGGTGTCGAAGGAGTCTGAGGTGAAGGTGGGTGTGCGTCAGGGTTCTGTGCTGTCGCCGTGGTGTTTGCAAATTGGGTTGATGTGGTTACGGAGATGCCAATAAGGTTTTGATGAGTGAGATGTTGTATGCTGAGATTTGTTTTAATGTTGGAGACAATGGAGGGTTTGAGGGAGAAGTTTTGGCAGTGGAAGAGGCATTGAGAGTAAGGGCCTGAGGTAAACCTTGGGACAGACAAAGTGGGTGAGTGGAGGGGGGGAGGTTTAGTAAGGTGGACCCCTGTGGAAATGTGGAAAGAGGTGAAGGGCAAATCAGTGTGGTGTGAGAAAATGTGTAAATGGATTCATGGGAGATGCACAAGATGAAGAAGTGACCCGCAAGTTTGGAAGAGACTTTTGGGTGTGGAAGAATGCAATAAGGTAGTTGAGGGAGTGGGGAGAGGTGGAAAAGTTGTGTGACGAGGTTGAATCGGTGAAGGTGTTCACATACCTAGGGGAGAAGGTTAGTGGGGTGGTGTGAGGCGGCTGTGACAGCCGACCGTAAGGTATGGGTGGTGAAGTTTAGAGAATGTGGAGAGTTGTTACTTGGGAAGACGATTTCCGTTGAAAGAGATGAAAGGTGGTGTACCTGGTGTGTTAGATCACGTGGATGCTGTATGGGAGTGAGACATGGTACCTGTCGTGACAAATGAGATGGGATTTTTGGAGAAGGCAGAGAGAGCATGGTGATATCCCCCCCGCAAGTGTGTGTGAAATTGATGATGGAGAAGACTGAGGATTTGATGCATATGTTGGGTTTGGAAGAGGCGGCTACCGACTGGCGAAGGCGAAGGTGTAAATGGGGTATTGGCATCATGCTGAGGAGGATGAGGAGTCAATTTTTTAAAAAGGGCTTTTGAGTTTTGAGGTGTGTGGTTTGAGTAAGAGGGGCCGACCAAAGCGGACATGGAGGAAGCAAGTGGAGGAGGAGAGTTGGGTTGCGGATGGTGGATGCGGTTGAATCGTGCGAAGTGTAAGGAGGGAGTAGGGCGTTTGCTACGAATGGTGAGGTGATCCGGCCACCCCCGGTTGGCGGGGACAAACCGGATTTAAAACTTTGTTTTAACACTACTACATCAAGGAGTTCTCATTCCACATAAAAGTAGTGTCGGCCCTGTATATCGTCTACACATGTCTTTTCTCTGTACGACGAAAATAGTCACCTCTTTTTCCATCAATTACCATTTGGAACCAATATGAAAAAGTCACTATTTCATAAATATTTATGAGGTGTATTATCTGCTTTTTTGAGATGCCAATTAAAAGGATGTCAAAGGATTAAAAGGATTGTTAAAGGGATGTCAAAAATGTTCTGTATCATGAAATTGTGAACATTTTACCATTAACACTGTAATGTATGTTTTTTATGAGGTTAAGTAGGTATTTCAATCAATCAAATGTGCAGTAAATTCCTGATTCCAAACAGAAATTTGTCATTTTTTCTGATATAACACAGAAGATTTAATCCCAAAAATTTAATTTTGTAGTATTACAACACTTTCACTTTTGTAGAAATATGGTCATGCAATTTTTTGGTGCAAATCTTACATTAATCTCAACGCATGTTTGTCATGGGAAAGGTACCCTGTTAGGTTTCAAAAAGGTTATGTTGGAATGTCATAGGGTGCTCAATTTTTGTTTTATTTTTCCAATACCATGCAGATCTATATTCACTCCCATACATTGTAGCACAACTACCCCAGCGAAGCCCATCACCAAGCCAACCTTGCAGCTCATCAGTGAAGTCTTGGGAACCGTCTTGTCAAAACTACTTCTAACCGCCGTCTACCAAGTAAGGTATCT
>JAMKCH010009223.1:0-29419 GCA_023653785.1 Ophioderma brevispina
ACGATGAACAATCACATGTTTAGCACCCTTCCTTCTTTGGCAGAGGGGGTGGGAAAAACCGGTGAAAGAGACTGGGATGGTCTGTATTTCCTGCCCAACACTGTGTCCCAAAAAGTAATGAAAGCAGATATACTCCACGTCTTAAAAGGTAATTAACCCGTGTTAAACTTAACAACTTAAGTGACAAGGGGTTTTCACTCCGTTAGTGCGCAAGCGGGGAAAGGGAGGGGGGTCCGGGGGTACTCGACCCAAAAATTGGTACAGGTGTGCGTCCGCAGGGTAAAAAAATCGACCAGTTGTATAGGGGACAAATTTGTAAAATAGATGACCCATGTATATAGTTGGTTCCGAAATTTCGACCCATTTCTATAGTTGGCTTGAAATTTCGCCACCATTTTATAGTAATCTTAGCAAAATCGTGCCCATTTTCATAGTAACTTTCCGGAAAAACAGGAAAAAATCAAACAGTTCCATTGTTTTTCTGATTGTACCGAAAATCAGGAAAAATTGACCCCCATTTTCATAGTAAATGTCGACTCTAAAAATTGAAAATGACCCATTTTCCAATGACAAAAAAACAATGACCCATCAATTCTAGTAGCATGGTGGGAAACACGACCCATGTTAGAGTAAGGGGTTGGTGAAATGTGACCCATATCGGGGACACATGACTGTACCTACCACTTTCAACCGAGTACACGGGGGGTGCCATGGAAACCCTAGGGACCCCCTTACGGGAAACCACCTTACCGAGGGAATTTGTGCACGCAAATTTTATACCACATGTGAGGGGGCATAAGACAACCCCCACATCAGAATAAAAAAATGACATTGTTATTTGGGATGCAAATTTGAGGGCAATATTGTCCAAATCACGCGAAAAATCGGCAAAAAGACGGAAAATTCAAATGAGCCTTTGCGCTAAACATCATACCAAAAAAATTAAAATCGGCCAAGCCTTAAATGATGGTAATTAGTGCGGGTCCTTGGAAAACTCCTCCCTGGGCACTAACGGAAGTCATCTGAGAATATTTTTAAAATCATAAGAACAAGCTAATTTTTGCTAACGGTTGCTAAACCGGTACTGTACAAAACTCTATGGGAAAAATGGAGTGTATTTTGCAACACCCGTAAAAAATACCGGATTCCCTAAAAACTGCGGGTTTGTGTTAATAAATATGTAATTTGTGTCTTCAGAATACCAATCAACATTAAAATAAGTTTTCAAAACAAAGTTTGATGTAAGCGCAAGGGTCATTTGAATTTTTTCGTCTTTTTGCCCAATTTCGCGTGTTTTGACAACAATGTTTTGCCCCTAAATTGTGCAGCTATAAAAAATACACAAATTTTCATTTTATTGCTGATTTGGGGTTCGGTTGCTTTTGGGACCCTTCAAATATGGTTAAATTTCGTGACAAAAAATTCTGGGGAGAGTTTCATCGGGGGATCCCAGGGAAACCCAGTGGGCCCGCCCTGGGCACTAATGGAAATGAAAACTTCTTGGTAGGTCAATCAGTCAATCCTTTTGTTCTTCACAAAATACGCAAAAATGCAAATGATGCCAAATAATATGAGTAATAGAGTTGACAATGATCTATTATACAATGGACTAGGCACACACAACAGTAACTGTATGAGTGAAGAAAGAGGGGGACATTTAGTATCCTGTTTGCCGAAAGTTGATCTCGGATGCCCGTTTTATGGGGGAGTTTCCGTAACGGACACATCTGACACGTTTTTTTCTGACACACTTATGGAAATAGGAAACCTTACCAGAATAAAACTGTGCTTTATTTCCGTGAAGGTTTCCCGAATTCATAAGTGTGCCAGAAAAGAAAGTGGATCAGAGGGTGGTACGGAAACTCCCGTTTTATGGCCATGCTATCCCACACGCGTGGAGAACTTACCCCGATCATCTAGATATTTATTAAGGGGAGGAAATCGCCCAGATGAGAAAGGACAAACAAAGGAGTAATTACATGAGAGATGTGTTTTTGTTTTTGTATGTCATTTTGAAATGGTGTGGGTAGCAGACAATGAAATGAGCGTTATGTGGCCAGGTTATGTATAAATTAAATGTGTCATTTCAAGTAACTTGGAATCTCATTTAAAATTCATTTTGAAATGGCGTCATTCTTGTGATTATCTTGTATGTCAAGCTTACCCACATTTCAATTTACCCGGCCTGTGAACTCCCGGCGGAATATATCTGCTTTAACACCGGCCTCTAACGCTGGTTTGGGCTCTTTTGGGATTTCCAATATGACCGTCAGTGGCTCAAGTACAAAGCCCAGGTTCCACAATTCATGTATAGGAGCAGTGCCTAACCACAAAACACATTGTTCTAGACTTTTAAAGGTGCTTGTTCCGATTTATCTCTATTGTGAATACCACTTCTACAGATCAAAAATTGGGCATGACTTGAGTAGCTGAGGACCATGTCAGATCAGGGAATCTTCTGTGCAAATCTGTTACACTTTCTACTGTGGAACTTGGGCTAGAATTCGCCGGTTCATCAATCAAGATGCAAGATCTAAATCGCTATGCGGGCACTGTTTTATCCAAATTAGACTATGGTATGCTCTTTTTATGGTTGCAGAAAAAAAGATGTTGCTCGTCTACAGCACCTACAAAACCGTGCGGCCCGCATAGTTTCCAAGTTCCCACCGCTTACAAGTCAACACCCCTTTGTTAGACTCTTTTACATGGTTACCATTACAAACGTATTAATTCAAAGTTCTTTGTCTACCATCTTTACAGGCACCTGAATGGTCTTATCACCTGTCTATCTCTCAAGATTGTATAACCATTATATCCATCAAGGGAAGGCCTTCCGCTCAAGTTTGGATATTCCCGCCTCGTTATCCCAGACTAGAGGAAGGGACAGGCGATGGATCTTTCAGTGTCTACGGCCCAACTCTATGGAATCAATTACCACTTTCCATTAGGTCAGCCCCCACAGTTCAGTCTTTAAAACAAGGTTTAAAAACCTACCTGTACTAAATTTGGTGGTATTTTCTGGTTGTGTTTTCATGTATCCTTGCATTATATTTATAGTTCTTTTGTGAAGCGCAATGATCATTTCCTGGAATTGCGCTATATAAGCATCGTTATATAGTATTATTATATTATTATTAAAGGTGCTTGTTCCGATTTATCTCTATTGTGTTCTCATACTAAGCGAGGCGCATAGCTAAACTATCGTGCATTTGTGTGATAAAAGCATGAAATTGGCACAGAGGTAGAGGAAAAGGAATACGAACAGATCATGAGCCATTGCAATTTGTACCCCCGTCGGCCATTTTCCCAGATGGCCGCCAAAAGGATCAATTGTAGGCATTTTTGCTTAATTTCAAACACATGCATGTTACTACTGTCTAACTAGGCATAAAAAAATATGCTAAATGCATGTACAATTTGTGTGTCCAATCACACGCCAGTGCAATATGGTTCCCTGTCGGGCATTTTCCAAGATGGCGACCGAAAATGACAATTTTAGGCATATTTTGCTTATAGATCAAAACAACCACCTTTTATATACTTCAACTTGACATAAACACCTGCTAGATATCTGCTATATTGATCGTCTAATAATTTAACTAAGGTGGCAAGAGATTTTTGAGGCACCAAATATTGTGTCATAAATAGTAATTTCATTAGAGCTAGGAAATCAATAGATTTTTACCTTTGTTATTTGAGCTACAGAAACACCTAAAAGTAAGAAATAGTGGAGAATTCTGACTGCTTATATTTCAATATAAAACATAAGCGAATTTCGTATTTGCTCCTTATGAAATTAGAATTTCAAAAATCTTTGTATCAGAATCATGTCTAAGTTAATCCTTTCAGATTGGGGTTATTTTTGATGGAAAGCTTTACATCTGGGCAAAAATCATGTACTTCCGATTTCTTGAGGGACACCTGGTATGTGATAATATCTCGTTACACCTTTTAAGGTTACAATGTATTTCGTTAATTAAAGGGTGTTCCTTTACTTTTGAATAAGACAGTCACCATAATATAGTGATTCGAGGGGGGGGTGTTTTAAAGAACCGAAAGTAGACTTGCCCTGAAACTAATCATGCTCAAGCTGTTTGAGGACGCGCGAGTGAAACCGCCAGCCACGGGACTCATATCCTTCACGTAGGTTGTGATGAAGGAATTGTTTGAGCACCAGCCAACGGTATTAATAATCTGTTCTAGGCGGATGGACCGGTGAAAGTCAGCAGAACTTGCTACAGTTCTGGTGGAATGAGCCGTAGCACGTTCACCGACGTTCACCGCATTGTCCTGGATTGATAGCCTCATGCAACCCATCGGCCAGCGTTGGCGGTTGGCAAATCTCACCCAGGTATAACTGGCCTCGAAGGCAGGCCTGTGGTAAAACATACCAAGTAGAAGGCGGTAAAGGAGTTCATCACATTCAGACGCCCCAGGGCCGTCCTCGGTGATAGAATTGATTTTAATTCTTGATTTTGTTAGGCCACTACGGAAACAAGAATTCAGGAAGTTGCGAGCTGACGAACAGAGGCGTGGGCGGACATTTTTTTAATCCTCCCACCACTTAGCAAAGACCCACCACCGTCCAAAATAAGTGAAGTGTGTGGACCTTCGCCTGGCCCTGGCCGCCAGATTGGCAGCGTTACGAGAAAGGCCGAGTTGGTAAGCGTTCCTGACAGCGGCAACGCTGTCAGAGAAAGCGTGTCAGCAAGACTCGTCGGGACATCGGCAGGTTGCGGTCACAAGACATGAGAGTCCTGCGGGAGCGTCCCGATGTCCCTGCAGGCAGGTTCACCAGCGGACCAAACCATGGCTGAGGAGGCCAGAAGGGGGCCACGAGTATTATGTCGCAGTCGACCCTTCCTCCTAAGTCTACCACGCATGGGAATGAGTGGGATCGGGAGAAGTCGTAAGCCTTCATCCTCGACCGGTCCAGAGAGAGAGAGAGATAGAGCATCCGACGCCCACGCCTCCAGGATCGCGTCGCAGGGAACAGTACGTCGGAAGCTTGACATTTCTGGTGGATTCGAACAGATCTATTGACGGGCGATCGAACACCCAGAAGATCTACGCGTTTTACCCTATACAGTGACCGGACTCCACAAACGTGGTCCCGCCCCTGGACAGGCAATCCGCAGTGACACTGTGAACACCCGGTATGTGGACAGCCGTTCACAGATCTCCCTCTCTTTGCACAACTCGATTGCCTTGTTTTGTGGAGACACAGATGGGGGATCTCGTTTCCACCCGCCGGTTGAATTTAACGACACACAGTGGTGTTTGTCGGACGTGATGAGGAACTTGCAACCTGCTTAAGTCCTGAAAATGATCCAGAGAATCGAATCACTGCCATTCAATTCCAGACACATTGATGTGAGAGACGATCCGCGGCCAGACCAGCGGCCCAAAACAGTCTCGTCCCGATGGACCCCCCAGCCCATGAACACGACGCACTGTGGTCATGCTCTGGCTGGGGCTGGGATGGAGGAACTCCACGCCGCCTCGGAAGAGATTGCTGGTCAACCTCCACCAGGATAGAGCATCCCTCACGATCGCAAGTCAAATCGGAACCATGTGGTCTACGCTGTCCATGGACGGCAATAGGCGCCAGAAGGTGCATCTGGATTGGGCGCATACGATGCGACAGTAAGGCACATGTCTAGCAAGCCTGGCCACGGATTCCCAGAACCGGGAAGCCAGCCAAAGCACGATCTTGGCTGGCCCCGGAAAGGAGCGTAGCGCATTGGATGACATTGGCAACATACACGCTCCCTGTTTGGAATACACGACCATTGAGCAGATCCAGCTGCACTCCCAGGAAAACTGAGAACTGGCTCTGCTCGAGTGGATATTCGATAGGTTCCTATTACCCCCACTTCGTGACCTCCTGCACCACCCACTTGGGGTGGGCAAGAGCAGGTCCTCGTCGGGCTTCGACCAACCATCGTCCATTGAAATACAAATGTTTTCCCCTGCCGTCGGAGAACCGAGCCAACGGCCTTGACCACATTACTAGTAGTGAAGACCTCGCGCGCCGTGGACAGGCAAAACGGGAGACACTGGAACTGGTACGCTTCATGCTCTTTCTGGAAGCGTAACCAGACTTGATTCTCCCCCGATTTCGATTTTGGGATGTGGAGGTAGGCATCCTTGAGAATCCTTAGACGTTGCCCACAGTTCTTATTGGGCAACGGAGTGCATGGGCCCAATATCTCTATCCGATTTTTTTTTTGGTTTGATGAAGAATTGAGCGCGTCAGGATTGAGTCTTGGACGCCAATCGGCCCCGCCTTTTGGGAGCTGGAAGAAGCTCGACCAAAAGCCCCCTCGAAATATATGGGGATGTGAACAATTGCCTCCTTGCGTCGTAGGTCCGCCATTTCTTGAAGCAGGACCGACGCTTGGATCTGCTGGGAGCCGCGTGACCCTCTTGACAGAACTGACGGGGCAGGTGCCGCCGCCGTGAATTCCAGACGGAACGTCGAGATTCACACTCCTTCCAGCAGTAGAGGGATTTTGCGATAGCGCGCAATGGTCCGTGTGTTTGTTCCAGTTTGGTTAGGTTTTCCCGTCTTGTTCAATTTTGTTCAGAAAGTTTTAAGTCCGATTTAAACCAGACTATGGGTTGAGGTGTTCAATAGGGTTTTGTTATAATTTATAAGCATGATGTCAAAGGTCAATAGACCAAGTCAAAGGTCACCGGAGGTCATGTTCCAGGCAGTCATCTTGCCGGGGACAACGCACGTTTACTATTCTGTACTTACAAAGATGTGATCAGAAAACAAAAGTTTTGTATTGAAAAGTGTGAACGCTTCTACCTTTTAGATGTTGAGTCTCAAAACGTATGCCATCAGTATATGGTTCCATTTGAAATGGCTTTTACAGGCTAAAACATGCAGTATGTGTTTACTTCTGAGTAATAGCTGGTGACTGTTTCTTACAATACACAAAACTATTATTTGAAAGTAGTTTTAATACATGATCTGCATGTAATATCTTAGTTAAATAGGGGGGCCCAAATAAAATGCTTTTGGCGGCCATTTTGAAGATGAAATGTTTGATTTAAAATTATCTTATCCCTTTATCTCCATAAACTTTTGTCACTTTAAAATGTCCTCTTAATCTTTTTCAGACCATTAAAATAACATTTAGGCATCATGTCACCAGCATTTTGAAATCGTTGAGTTATAACAATGAAAAGCAACTTTTGGCGGCCATTTTGAAAATACTGGCAATGCCAACTCGTCAGGGTAAAATTGAAAGTGGCTCATGAATCTCAATATGTTTTAATTATATATTACTCTGCTTATCTACAAAAATCCCTGCTATTTATTATCACTAATGCCCGATTGTTACGTATATTTTATTTATGATGGGCCTCTTCGCTATACTTGATATGAGGGCCCTGTGTGCAATACACCCCCCGTCAATTACCGGTGGGAAACAAACTGGCGGTTTGATTATAGAGCCTCTCAGGGGTCTGGATATAAACGGAAAAAACTGGTAACTTATATACAATCTCTCTGAGTCCACCAAATCGGCGGCGAGTGGTCTAATTTTTAATTTTGTCAATCCGTGGACAAGTTGGTTGCGTATGAGGGCGTAGGGGTGGCCCATGTGGAGTAAAAATTTGTCAGCGCAGTATAACAGATTTATTTCCAAGTGTCCGGGACGGGCCAGGATTTTAGTTTTGATTTGTGTTTTGTAATATACAAAGATTCACTTCAACCAGCGTTGGTGAATGCGACTGGTTGTCAAAATTGCAATTCGCAATAATTACTTTTATTTAATGTATTGAACCTACTGTTGCCCTGAAACCCGAAACAGAGCCGAGACTGTTGACAGTCCATATCATACTGTGCTAATATTGATTGTTAACCACTAAAACGGCGGTTTTTTTGTTTATATCTTTGGCATGAACTGATTTGAGGGCTCAAATTTCAGAACGACAATGCGAAAACATCCGGCCTTCAGTTTCATCTGAGATCAAAATCGATCTACTAACTCTAATCCGGGTAAACACGAGGTCCCAAAGACGAGCGGACAAACGCACCTTTAAATGTGCTTCTGGTATTGCCAGACATTTCATGTAATCCATCCGATTCATGTACTCCATCTACGAGCCTATATACACAAATTGAACCACACTCTTCTATCCAACTGAACAGTTGTTAATGTAGAGAAGATTTCGCCACCATACTTTGAACACGTTTGATTTTCCACATACGAGTCCCACATGGGTCCGTAACCATGTAATGGATTCAGAAAGAGCACGTAAAGGATAACGAATGCATATAATGGTGTTAAGCTAAAGCAAAAGATCAAGAAAATATACTGAATATATAATTAAAAATCATTTGTTTTAATATAAACTTATTAACTATCAAACGGATTAAATTTTAAAAACCCCCACAATGTCTTAGAAAAATTAAGGGAAAAGCTATCCCGAGTATCAATATGAAAATCAGTTCGGTGCAACTGTGTTTTTTTTGTTAGAAAACATGAAATTAAATTTTGAATTTGTTTACATTTTTCCTCTAACATCAGATGAATGTCGACCAAGAAATCTTATATTAAAAAGTCATCATGGAATTTCGCGAAAGCTAAATTGGTTGAAAATATCTAAAATATTAAAAATATGTGTATCAAATACTAAATATCCCCCTTCATTCCTAAACAGTTACCTCTGGGTAGTCAGCCCACTCCACTGTTAATCCATACCCGCCGCCCATAGAAAATTTTGCACATATTATACCACATATGCAGAGTCATAAGACAATGAAATTAGTCAATGACATTAGAATTCCACAAAGAAACCTACACTATTCCAAACACATTTTTGATTTATCAATGTCTGTCCTTTGAATTAACATTTAAAAAAAATCTCTCGTTCACATCACAAAATGTTCTCCCTGTTTTTGATATCAATATTTCAAGAACACTAATGAGTTGTCTCAGTCAGTGATAAAAGAAAAAATATGATAATAACATTAAACAGAACAACAAAACAAAAACCTAAAAACATCAAACAAACCAAAACACACATCATAGAACAAACAACACACAATAAAACACGAATACCCTTCAACGGCAGACCGCAAGTACTAAACAATTTATACATTGGGAGTTAAGAGAAAATATTACTTGATAACATGTAAATCTCATTTTCCGGAGTAACGTTAACGTCTATCGCAAACCATGAAAAAGGGCCATAACGTATTGCCGCAACGCGTTGCGAGAAGTAAGCAACGCGTTGCGACATTTCGCGGCAACGCGTTTGCGGGTCGGCCATCAAAACCAACCATGAATTTTCCTGTGACGCATTTCAAATAGACCCACAACGCGTTTGCTAGATACTTTGCACGCGTTGCAAGCCTTCACACGCGTTTGACCGACCTTCCACAACGCGCTTGCGACCAATGTCACAACGCGTTGCAAAGGACACAACCAGGAAGGGTCATCAAACGTATTGCCGCAACGCGTTGTGTAGAAAGTAGCAACGCTTGCGACATTTCGGCAACGTGTTGCGGGGTCGGCCAATCAAAATCATGATTCTGTGACGTATTAAAAAAATATAAATCTCACAACGCGTGCGGCCTTCACAACGCGTTGCAAAACCTTCACAACGCGGGCGGCAATACGTATGACCCTTATATTGCCTGCACAACGCGTTGTGAGTTACAACGCGTTGTAAGCTCGCAACGGGGGCGTGTGAAAGTCCTTGCAACGCGTTGTGGATGGCCATAAGGGTCATAAAGAATTGCCGCAACGTGTTGTGGATCTATTTTTTGAATGACGTCACAGAAATTCATGATTTTGATTCGCCGAGGCCGCGCAACGCGTTTCCGAAATGTCGCAACGCTTTGCTACTTTCTCACAACCCGTTGCGGCCACTACTTACCCTTACGGCTTTGTGAACCTTCGCACTCTTTGTTAGGTCGCAACGGCGTTGTGAACTCGCAACTCTTTGTGAAACTTTGCACGCTATTGTGATTTTCCCAACTCGTTGCTAATACTTTTGCACGCGTTGTGGTAGTGGGTGAGCCAGGCATGTTGGTCGCATGGTCGGTATCACCTGGGGGAACAAAGAGGCATTTATACAGGGCTACCTCATAACTCTGGACATCACACAAAACTGTATTGATGGCCATTCTGTAGGGGTAGCTTAAGCGAGCTATGGGCTCGCAAAAGATTATACCGGGGTCACAATTGAAAAGTGATCCAATGTTGTTGAATTATATACCAACTTGTTCAGTATATTCACACAAGGCTTAAAAAAATGTATGTGTTGGTATTATATACCTCATATATAGATCCCGTCATCTGATTGGTTAAAGTGCAGGCATAAATTCAACTAGCTTTAAGAATTGAACCAAAAAAGAACTATTCCCTGGGAGAGCCGGCATCTCATTCATGACCTATACCCCTGGACACCTCTTCCCAACATAGAGACTGGGCGTGTACGGACAAATCCATCCGTATTATAGTGTACATATGAAGCACGGTGTAAGAATGAATACAACGCTAACTCGAAAGCACCGGGTACGTTCTGTGTGTGAGCAACGCCGCTATTTAGGGAATTTTTTTGTTTCAATTTCCCACACAGTCTGAGTGCTGGTCCTGAAGCCGGTACAAACAACACCGAACAAGGCAACGAAATGGCTGAATACACCCACGCGTTTGAGCTTGTCTTAAATTAAATCATGACCGCAGCCTGCGTAGTGCTAATACCAAACGCAGGTAAAATACGCCGTAAGAATTCGAGATTATTTGACCGCGGTGACGACCAATCTGCAGGCCGTGCAAATGGGCCGACTTACGAGTTCAATGACTTGTTACGCTCTTGCCGACAGAAAAATGGCAACTTTGTATAGCAAAAAAGTCGATGATGGCGACTCGTTTTGGACTCCACCGTCACTTCCTCAACACAGGAAAGTGGATATCATAGGTCATGAATTTTGGTAATTCTTCACGAGTTTTCAAATTTTCTCAGCAACCCGCAACACGCAAGGTCAGGTAGGTATTTTAAAGCCCAAAAATCCCATATCGCCAGAAGACATGCTTAATTCAAGAGTCACTGGATTTGAATGAGCCACAAGGTCTCCAGACAAGGTGTTCCTGGATTAACGCGTACTTTTGCAATCGTTGCAGGAAGAACTTACGAGACATGATGCGACTTTTTTAAAAATGTTGACATGAAGTGAAGAAGCAAGTGGAACTGTTACTGTTCGCGTTTTGCTGTTTATCAATTTTTGGATTGTTTAATTGGAACACTTAGAAGTTGGATACTGGAGAACTATCGGTAAGATACACAATTGTTTGTTACTTAAACCATGGCCTACACATTATTAGGCATATGTTTTAAAGAATCTTGGCTTAGAATGTTCTTTTAACCAATCAGATGACAGAATCCATATATTCGGTATATAAACAAATATACTGCTTTTTATTTCGGGACATGGTGACTATAGGGCCCTCGGTGATTCGTAAACCATACTATCCCCTCGCTTACGCCTCTGGCATGAGTGATGGTTCGAGCAAATCACCTTGGGCCTATATTTCAACCATGCCCCGCATAGCAGTCAATATTTGTATACATACTCCGACTACCTCTATGGCTTTGTAAGCTGAAAACCGTTATTAAGGTCAAAGGTTAAATTATTTTGTTTTTTGAGTTATGCTAAAAAATGCTTCAGTTCAGTGGAATGTCTCACAGTGTAATGTTCTCAATTAAATAAGGATAGTTTGACCATCTGCCATGTGAAATTAACAAGTTACGCACCTCAATTAGTACTACCCCTATACCTCGTAGGGGTATAGGGGTTGTTGGATGTAACTTTGTAACTAATACTGTTACATTGTCCAAACTATACCTATTTTAATGTGAAACATTACAAACAATATGAGACCCTTTCCACTGACACGTGAAGCGTTTTTAGTATGTTGACCCTGTAAGCCGTAAAATTTACCTTTAACCTATAATACGGTCTTTCGGCTTATAAAATCCATAGGGGTATGTCGGAGATAGTACAAACTATAGCATTTTTTTAATCCTTTGATCATACGAACAATTTGGTATGTAGAGATTCTAACACATTGGATCACTTTTTCAATTTTGACCCTGTCTAATCTCTTGCGACCCCTATCTCGCTTAACCTACCCCTACAGAGAATGGCCATACATACATTTTTGTGTACGTCATGTTTGGAACCCCTGGTATCAGTGCCTCTTTAGTTGGCCCCCCCCCCCCCCCCCCAGGTGATATCATAAGGCTACCTTTGATGGTCTGGCTCATCCCCTTGGGTTTAATTTTTGAAATACGTAACAGAAATTCGTCCTCTAATTGGGCCAGACGCCGCAACGCGTTGCTAACTTCTCGCAACGCTTTGTCGAAATGTCGCAACACGTTTCGGCAATAGCTTTACTGGCCTTTATGGCTTGCGATAAACGGTCACCTGCCATTTGTGTCGGTAATAGTTACCGCCACCCAACGGTGAATATAAAACATAAGCCATTTGATTCTCCTTCGTTTGTCATCATTTTCTTTATGGTGTGGTATGTAAGCAGCATGGCGCTACAAAATAAAATGTAAAAAGTTCGTCGTATTAGTTAAACATCAACTAAGAGAACTTTTTTTGAAAAGAGAAAGATATCATGTTTTTAAAGACACAGTCAGATGGAGCACACCGCGCTGTACAAACTAGCACAGATATTAGTCAGGTGGAAATTTGCGCACACAGCCGAAGGGTGGAAAAAGAGTACAGACCTATTTCTATCGGTATGTTACAGGCCAGTCAAAGAGAATGAAGGCGCTTAACCCAACCTTAATTGCAACAGAAGCAATCTACACAGAAGTGTATTGAGAATACCTTTAAAACCAACATATCAAAAGTCTACCTAAAATCAAGGAGGAGTGGAACATATAGTTTAAGGGTAAACGTTTATAAATGGTCCAAATATGACAAGTATCAAAACGCGTCGAAAGTATGCCAACGTTTTCGTTACATTTCCGGATTACAAAAAGTATAGTTTGCCCTATATGCAGTTTGTAGTTCAATAGTTAATGAGTCAAAATAGGTTCAAGTTCACAATGGGGGTAAATTTCCGGATATATTCCGTTCGTTATAAAATGGTGTCAAATTGGTTCGTCTAATGGTACAGACCCGAAAATATACTGGTTGCACATCTATAATATTCGTGGCATAATTGGAACGCAAAATGTGACTGGGGTACAGGGTCTAATGGGAGGTCACTAGCCATAGCTCTGTAATTCTTATTAGAAAGTTCAAACAAGAATCTATTTACATTTACTTTCAGTGGGACAAATTTAACATTTTACAACCAGTCCGATCAAAATCGGACGCATTCTATGATTTTTAACCCAGGAAGACCTTGAACGTTTATGAGCCTATTGTATCTTAAACTATAACGCGTAGATAGGCTAAACTATACCTTTTTTAAACCTTAGGAGTAGCCCAATATTGGTACTCGTTTCATCAATTCGAAAATTCCTAATTTTTTCCCCCTGTACAAACTTTGCCCCTTATTTCTACATGTTCTCACTAGTTTGATTTGTAGACTTTTAATATATTATTTTTGGACTATTTCAGAGTATATTAACACCAACATTGTTCCTGTTGCAATTGTGTGGGTCCGATCATACATTATTGGACTATTTAAGTTAATTAAGGAACCCCAACCATTTTTGGAGGGTGTGCAAAATTTAGTGAAGTGGCATTTTTAAAAATCCAATATGGCTGCCACCATGTCCAAATCACTAAAAAAAATCTATTATGTATTTCTTTTAGAGACAAATGTTTGGCGGTACTTTGAATTTTTTTTAATCACGATGCCACGAGGACAAGGTGTTAGTGCGTAATTGGTCATTACATTGCCCAAAAATCCCATAAATGGCTGCTCAAAAGTTAAATATGCGCTCGGAATCATTAAAATGATCTTACCTCTTCAGTATACCTATTTATAATATCCATAATACATAAAAACACCTAAGACTGTTCTGGCAGGCGTTCAAAACTGTTAAGGACCACAAACTCTGCAAGGTGTTTTATTTTAATACCTCCCAGAACGCATTTCGACACATCCGGACACGCCAAATGTTCTGCCCATTTTGCAGTGAGAGCATGATTCTAGCATCTAAATATGCGTGTCTTTAATACTTTAATACTTATGAGATATATTTGTGATCGCTCGAAACTTTACACTTGTCATTTCTTGTAAATGACATTTTCCCAAATTTTCAAGATGACAGTCAATATAGCCCCTTTAAAGATATTAAAACTTATATACATCTGTATTAAGATGAAGTCACATCAGCGAATTATTACTATAAAGGTGTAATTAGGTGTAAGTATTTGACCATTTGCCATCCCTACCTGGCATTTTGTTTGGTTTAACTGCAAAAATATTAGATGGAAGGACAAAATTGACTGCATTTTTACCCTCTTTAAAACCTATAAATTACGATACATCAGTATTGTATTAAGTTATAGCATCCAAAAGTATGAGTTAAAGTTTAAATTTTTATGATATGTCCTTTTGAACATTACAAACTCGTATCGGTATTTTTGTTTGTTGAGAACCATCCTTAAAATTCCAAATGACGGCCAATATTTGGTAGCTTTTAAAGATCTAAAAAGCAGGGGCGTGGGGGCTTTTTTCCCCCAATTTGTTTTTTTTCCCCTAGTTTCCCCCCCCCCGCCCCCGGCCGAACGAAAAATGATGGATTTTTGGCAAAATTCGGCGATTTTTGAGCCAAATTTCAAAAATTTGGAAAACGATTAGCGATTTTGGGCCAAAATTGGTTACAAATCCCCATTATTTGATACTTCCCCCCCCTCCCCCGAATTTCACTTTTGCCCCCCCCCCCCACCTGCAAAAGAGGTCTGGCGCCGCCACTGCTTCCTTTCCAAGATATTTGGGAAATGGGCTAAAGGTCATTGTTTATTCAGAAAGGTCAACGTTTGACATACCCAGGTAGAGGTGAATATAAAAACAACATAACATATCACGACATCCCAGGTTGGAAGTTTGCGAATTTATCACATAATTATCAAAAACGTAAAAATGTAAATTCTCGGTATAAATAAAGTCCTACCATCATGGTGAAAACGTCGATCCATCATGTTGAAACGGCAACTACAGGAAAAGAAATACATTATCCGTAGATTTTCCGTTACTTAAAGGGCCCAGGAAATGCCATACAATTGATGGGGGTTTGTTGGTCAAGTCGACAAGTAGGTACGAGATAAAGCATTCAATTTTGGGATTGGTGTGACATCATTAGTGAAACTATTGATTTTTTCAGAGAGTAAAAGAAAATTTCCAGTGACTGGTGTGAATCTATTCATTGCACTGATTGAAAATCAATAGTTCCACTATGTGTCACTGGTAATTGTATTTCTTTTTGGGTGGCCCTGTTTTATTGGAATGTAAATGCCTCGTTACGATTTGAGTAGGTTTTATACCATCTCATTCCTCGGACCTTTAACATCAAAAAGTTTCCGAATTAATGCCGAAAACAATAAATAGCGCAGCGTGCAACGTGTCTGAATCACGAAATAACAAGGAAAAATTGTTTGCATTTTTTTCAGAAACATAGCGCAATGCAAAACTTTGTACCAAATAGTCAAGAGGATAAGCAAAAAATCGTGCACTTTGTGATAGAAATATAACGCTTGGCACACGCTTAATATAGACTATAACTAACTATTTCAAAACGGGACCCCAGCTGGATTTTACCTGTGGCGGCCATTATGGCCATTTTTCAAAATGGCCGCCATTTGTAGTTTCAATGCCTCATATTTCGGTTAATAATACTGACACGAGCTTGATCTTTGTGTCTATACTTGTTTCAGGGCTAAAGAATCTAAATATGACGCTACTTTTTAAAGATCTCTTGTCAGTCATTTTGTTTTCCAACATGGCGCCAATGTACACTTCAACTGATACTTGTTGTGATAGCTTTGCACAAAATAATGATAGCAATTTGATTTTGTATATATTCTTATGTTTTCAGAGTCAAAGAATCCAAATATAATATTACTTTTTAATAATATCTTTTGCAGCCATTTTATTCCAATATGGCCGCCAATTTACACCCAAATATCTTTGATAAAAATAATCATACTCAATTGATTTTTGTGTCTATACCTATGTTGTCAAGGCCAACTAAACCGATTATGACAACGATATTAAAGGGGTGTTTCGTGATCATCAGCATCGCCTACAGACTTGCCTAAAAATGAGATTTTATATCATTTGAACCGTAAGTAATAGTATTTATCTTAATATTAAATTTTAATAATAACATGAGAACGGTAAACAAATCCGATTTTAGATGTACGAGGAACCAAAGTTGTCGGAGAAAATCTGCGAGGACGGGTAAAAACCGTTACACTACCTCTACAAGAAATCAAACAACCCTACCGTCTATAACACGCTAGCATTAGTAAAGTAAGAGTCTGTTATGGTTTATTAAATAGCATCTACGGTCAAAAGACCAAACAGAATATTAAAAAGACTTTACAATTAAAATTATATTGCACATAAAAGGAGTACCAACATTGGAGACCACAGTTGAAGGATTCAAATGCCACTACTGTTCCGAGTCCATCCCAACAATCCTGTCAGCCTTACTGATCGAGGGACTGCTGGAAATGAGCCATCATCTACTGTAGGCTAAAAGGCATTAACAGCAGTTATCTAATTAGTAATGCTGACGGATTGGCGCCAAGATAGCGATTAACATCCCTTTTGAAACTCTGCAAGTCCTGGTTTGATGCTACATGAGCAGAAAGGGCGTTCCATAAGCCTACAGTGAAATTAATTTTCTGGGGGGCAAGCTGGACCTTGGAATTTTCACAGCAAGGTCTGAGACCTGACTGAGCGCCTACAGGCCTAAGGCGAGGGTCAACTGAGAGCAGCTCAGGTAGCAGCAATTCAAACTGCCCTGCGATGACCCAATGGTTGAATGTGGTAAGAGATGAGCTCACTCTCAGGAATACCGATGATGGGAATGGCACGTCTCAGGATTGCATCAAGTTTGAATAGTGTAGTGGGTGTTGCTCCACACCATGCTGATCCTGCATATTCCATGTTGGATCGAACCATGGATATATAATATAACAGCCCTTTGAGTTGTCTCAAGACAAGACGCAGCTCGACGGAGCAATCCTAGCTAGTCGCTGACTTGTAGTTTTAACCATTTTGGCAATCATGACATTGTATACATTACAAATAAGATCGAAAGTCTGGTGGTCAAGCATTTGATTTCACTTCTTTTACATACTCCATTTTCAGCTTGCTGTAGTTCATATTAACATACATTAATGTAGGCATTAAATGCTAAAAGGCAGAGGTCATTCACTCTGAAAAGGTAGAGAAGTTGAAAACATTCCAGTAACACAAGATGCACAAGTAAATTGAGATTGAGAATAATGCGTGGCAGGTCATGTATGGGGTCGAACAATTATCAAAGCACCAGAGTTGCCAGCAGACTTTCGAACGTCCAATGCACAGTGCAATATGCAATGGATGACTCTTTAAAATGTACGACTCTTGCACCAACTGGTGTAGCGAGTAGCGAATCGTGCAATTATCAGTTGTATCAAGGGATGCAGATGACAGTGTAAGAAGATAGAGTACAACGCTGCAAGTATGATGAATCTGAATGAAACTTGACTTTTCTATGAACACAACTTGCGTGCTAACATGCATGATATTTAACTGAGGTATAACTAATGCATAGACACAAAAATAGCAGCGTATTTTGTAAAGCGATATTATGTTTAGACAACATTCAGTATTTAGTGATATGTTAAGTACGTCTAAACCTCAAACAAGTATTTTAATTAAATCAATTAAAAATGGCAACTTCAACAGGTGCCCTTTTCAAAATGTTTGTACCGCGTTGAGATCAACATGATTCAACATATCATGAACCAGACCTGCTCTTTTTTTTTTGCATATGGTTCACTTTCCAATCATTGTACAACACACTCAATTGCATACATTGTAATTTGATCGATTTTAGATCCGTGTTGCAATACAAGAATCTAGTTGACGTCCACATATTTCAAACTTTATTTGAAAATGGCGGCTTCATGGAATTTGGCGGCCATATTGGAAAACAAAATACCTGACAGAATATATTTTAAAAATATGTTCCATTTGGGCAAGAGTTCCATATGTACCCCTCTTCGAAGTTCTATATTTAACAAATTCTTTTTTATTTTTGGCCTTAGGGTTAGGGTATTTGTAAGTGTAAGGCCATAAATAAAAAAAATTCTTTCCTGTAGGCCTACAACTTTAAAGGGGTACATATGGAACTCTTTTTGAGGTTTTTGCGAAAATTTCGCCTAATTACTAAGGTCATCGAGTTCTTGCCATCCACAAAGTTTCAAAATGTGAGGATGCCTAATTAATTAGTTTATAATTACATATTTTTGTCATTTTCCTCAAAATCATCATATCCGTATTCCGCATACTGTCGTATTTTAAAATCGCCATTCATTTACACGTGTTTTATATAGCGTTGTATTTTGCCGATCCCAAAATAAACGATTTCACATACAGACCTATTTTGACGTATTTCCATCGATCTTTCGTAAACAAGCTTTTCACATAGTGATCTATTTTACGTACATTGAAAAACAACGGTGTAATATGCGTCGTATTTTGCAATATACATTATTTGTGATTTCACATACAGACTTAGAACTTTGTAGCCTAATTAAGATAATATAATTGTAGTTTTAAATTAGATTTATGGTTGATATTGGACTTTAAAATGCTTTCTAGATGTTTCTTTTATGCTTCGTTTTACCGTATAGACATGAAATGTCGCGGTAGATTTTGAATTGTGATTTTCTCGGAACACGTGTTTTGTAAAATACGACAGTATGTGATGTGGGCGACGATTTGAATACCTTGGCATTCAAAACATGGGGATAGACACACAAATCAATGTTATTAACCGAAATATGAGACATTGAAAATGTGAATAGCAGCCATTTTGAAAAATGGTCACCACGGCCGCCACAGGTCAAATCCAGGTGGGGTCCCGTTTTGAAATAATTGGTTGTGGTCCATATTAAGCGTGTACCAAATGCTATACTTCTATCACAAAATGCACGATTTTGCTCAAGAGGGTCTTAACCCTCTGGACTACTAGAAATCTATAGCTAAATGTATATGAAGAAAAGAAAGGAAATTCTTAATAATGATATATAACACGTTGTGTTCAATGGAAAGTTATATTTTGATACATTAAGAGCAACATTTGGTGCAAGATAACGCGTGGCTCGATAGAATAACATGCTATAATGTGCCATGGAACTGATAAGATGTGAATTGAGTGAACACTATCAGACATATATATTTATTATAACAAGACATTACATGATGTATACGCTACAAGGATAATAATGGATGAAGTAACTCGAGTACATCATTGCAATAATGTCAGGTTATGTGAAATGAAATAAGGCGTAAACCAACAGAACAAAAAAAAACAACTTTGTCGAAGTTTGTATTCATGTCCATCAGTCCATTACTCGCATAGTAATAGACATTAGTCCTAGTGATGTAGTCCAACTGACTATATTGCCCCTTTTTATGGTCCTGAAGACTACAATCTTGGAAAGAATTGTTGGAACACTTGTGGTAGTTTTTGAAAAATTTCCCCCGTTCTCCCCCGAAACAATGTTGTTCATGGTCATGTCGTCAGTAGCCTTGGCACACACCCCAACATTGAAATGATGGGGGGTGGGGAAGGGGAAGGGAAAGGTCGAATGGAAGGATCAGACTCGCAATTGAACTGTCTCTTTTGGGTTAGGGACCTACGATGTGATCACGGCGAGCATTTAATACAATCGTGTTAAGTGTTCCAACTAATTTTTTCCAAGATTGTAGTATAGCTAATGCCTTATTTCAAACACTTTTTTCATAAAACCACTTACATTTTCAGCTGTTTTTAAAAGTATATAATATTGATATTAAGCTTCACACATTCCTTGTTTGTTGCATTGTAGAATGTTAAGTTATATATATTCCAATAAATCATGGTATCTCGCAATTCATTGAATTGAAATTCTACTCTTGGTTACTTCGAAGATTTGGTGACATTATCATAAAAGTTTTTGATTTCCTGCATAAATAATATGGATTGATGTTTTTTTTGTATCATTATAAATAATTTTTATTTGTAAATAGAAAACGCAGCTAGCTCAATCATTATATTGGTAAATGCGTAGTTCTTGTGTTCAATATTCCAGCTAAGTACAATTTTTAGAGAATTGAAGAAGTTAATACGAAGGACAAACACTTTTGAGGAGTGAAACGAAGGACAACACGAAAACGAGTGAAATCCAATCTTTTTGGAGTGATTTTCACTCTTTTTGAGTGGAAATTCTTTCTTTTTAAGTACAAACCACTCATTTTGGAGTGGTTTACAAAAGTTTCACTCTTTTGGGGAGTGACTTTTTTCACTCGTTTACATTTAGAGAGTATGTAGATCAAACATATTTGTTGAACAAACGATTTTTACGAAATTTCAGACAAAGAAATAATCTATTCCTGTTATAAGATGTTTTAGACTTACAATTCCTGCTTTTAACCCAGCTTGTAAAAAAATACTTTTCCATTGTTTCGGATATGTTTATCCAACCAGATAATATCATTTTTCATTCAGGTCCAAGTCCATTTTTTTATAATATCGTAATAGAAATTGGAATTTTCTTCGGTCAAGAAAAATTATAAATATCGGTGCTTTTGCACTCGAGCTCGAGCAGAAATGTTAATCCACCATAAGGGTTCAAATTTTAATGATTTTTGTTCCAAATGCTCTTTTCATTCGCTAACATTCTCATATCTCTTTATCGTAAAGCATTGATTTGCATCGGCAATCTATCATTTGTAAACCCCCCTTCTTTCATTTGTTTTGAGAACACTTCTTTTACATTTCTCCTGTCTAGAACCCCACAAATTAAGTGTTTGTAAACCAGTTTGTTTCCCTTTTTTAATTACATATTCGGGTATTTTAATACCTGCTCCAATTGTCTAAAATTGTATTTAGACCAGGATTTACATTTCCCCTTTTTGATAATTATGTAAATTCCGCAAATCCCACTAACCCTTATTTCGTGATATTTAAACTTCTCGTAATTACATACATCTCGATCTCCCATTTTAGATTTTCATATCTAAAAGCTAGATCTAGATGTAGAATAAGGTAACAGCCGCAACACTCCCTCGGCATTATGGTACGGCAGGAACCATAGTCCTGGCTCCATAGGCGACAACGTAATAAAGCGTGAACATAATGTTGCGAGAAAGTCACTGACTCGAGTGCCCTATTCTTCAATTTTTTAGTCCGGTGCATAGTTTGAACTAGCGTTTTTAGTGTGCAGCAAATCTTGAGTTCTTAACTTTTTGGGGGTACCTACATTGTCTAGTTCTGTCGAACCACCAATGCTTTGAACTATCTCGTATAAAATATCTTTATAGTAATATCTTCCCCATTAGAAAATATTAGAAATAGCTTCCCCATTAGCTATATCTTTAATTCATCTCTGTCGACGGGATTGTACCCATGACCTTAAGATGCCAAGTTGTACCTATATATAAGAGGATAATCCTGAAGTATTTGTAATTCTAGACCTGTTTCAATTTTACCCGTTTTCAAATTCTGAACTAATTGTCGTTATAATCGTGCCTATGATTTTTGAGTAAAAATATGTTTCTTTTTCGAAAAACAAATCGTTTTCGAACAAATCATTCCAACATATTTGGCTGTACTTGACTTTGTTATGAAATTACCAAAGCAATTGATAATGATATGTATACCACTGGTGTATTATGGATTTTCAAAAGTTTTGATACAATCGACCACAATATATTGACTTCAAAGCTATAACCATTTATGGTTTTAGGGGTTATCAACTACTTGGTTGTCCACCTACTTAAGTAAACAGAAAACAATTTGTTGGTTAATTCAGCTAAATCATCAAAAGAAGAGGTAAGGTGCGGAGTGCCACAGGGATCGACTTTGGGGCCTTACTTTTTATACTCTATAGAATGACATTTTGTAATACCTCTAATTGTTAAATACAATTTATTGCTGACGATACCACAGTTTTCTAATTCTCATCAAAACCTTTCTGTTTTATGTGTGTAATGAATTATGAATTAAAAGAAACTGTAATTGGTTTAAAGCCAAATAACTATCATTAAATGCCATGAAAACAAAATATTAGTACTTGGGACACGTAAACAAAATTCTCTCATCGTGATGAAAATGCTAATATTTACCTTGATGGTTGTAAATTAACCCGAGTGCACGACGCAAATTTTAGATAATATTGATGGAGAACTTGACGTGGAAGAAACAAAGTGAAAAGTATTTGTAGAGTATGTTCCAGAAATATAGGTGTGCTAAACAAAGTTAATTTGATATTTACCAATCAGCGATGTATAAACTGTACTGTACTTTGGTTGCCATACCTGAATTATGGCTTGCTTTTATGGGGTAATGCAAGCAAGATATATATTAACAAAATATTTCGCGTTACACGAAACGTGCTTTGAGGGACAATCTCGAATTAGTTCTTATTTGTGTACCACCAAACCAGTGTTCAAAAATATTAATGCCACTAAATCTTGTCGAATGTTATACCAAGCCACATTTTGGAAGTTGCTATTTTATGTATAAATTCAAACACAGTATGTTACACGCTCTTTGATGGGTTGTTTTTAGACCCACCAAGACATACCATAATTATAATTACTAGGACCAAAGAAGGATTTTGTTATCCCAAGAGGAAAACGTCAAATCAAAACTGTTTTTACATGGGGACCCAAAGATATGGAGTAATCTTCCAAACGATTTTAAACGAGCTAAGAGTTGAAGTAAATTCAAGGTCTTTTTAAATTCGAAATGTTCTCAAGTTAGGCCTGTATACTAGTTATGCTGTAACTATCGGCTAAAACAGTCCTAGTTGCAGATTCGCGCGCCGTTCAGCCGGCGTCTTTATTAATTATTGTAGAGATTCAGTGCTTGGGGGACACTTAAGATCGATGTTTTGTTTTGTTTGACCGCGGTTGGGAGAAATTGGTGCAGCGATGATCGGGAGCGTAGTGTCATAATGCATAATGTGGGCTTAAATCTTGTGAAACAGTGAGTAATTTTTAAGTCTTTGACAGGTTTCTGTCAACGATTATGCTTTTTTAATTGTATTGCTTTCACCTTCATTTCTTATGCTTTATATTAATGTACTGTTTACATCATTTGTCTAATGCCCTACGTGTATCAGTGAATGCGTTACTTTTCATGTGTGTGTGTGTGTGTGTACGCGCTTGTTTTTGTGTACGTAGGGGTTGGTGTGCGCACTGTGCGGGATGTTGTGTGTGTGTACAATGTTCGGGGTATGAGTTTTTGGTGTCGGGTGAGGGGGTGTTTTTTATGTCAAGGTATTTTTGTGTATTTTTTTCTGTTCCAGGTGGTGCAACATTTTACAGGCTTTTATGCTTTTGTTGCATTCCTCCATCTTTTGCTAGTTTTGTTGTTTTTATACTGTTATTGATGGAAATCAAAAATATGATATTGATATTGATATATCTTACGTGGAATACTTTTTGGATGTCCAAAAAACGCATTTTGACATGATAAACGGAGCACTAAATGATCCTCAGAACCTAGATAAATGTAATGGTTCATCCCTGGTATATATCTGTTGTTATATGTGTGAAAATATTTTCGACGTTCGCAAAAGTTTACGCTATGCATCAAATATTCGACGTCAAATGTAGGAGTAATAATCAGCAAATGGACTTTGATGTTGAATATCTACTCTCATTAGGAAAGAAGTATTCACAGCAAATTGTGGATGCGTGATGATTGGAACCCAAAATGATTCATCATTGTCTGGGAAGTAATTTTAAATTACCTGCAATATAGACATTATACTCACAGTTACATTCTTGTAATGATGGGAGGGTAGAGACAGTCGATTAGTGTGTAGCGAGAGAGGGAGGGACAATGGATACATTGTAGTAATGAAGGCGGTAGAGAGAAACAGTAGATACCATTATATGAGAGGTTAGGACAGTGGAAAATAAAATGTTAGTTAGTAATGATGAGATGTGGTAGAGACAGTAGACACAATTGTATTAATTATGAGAGGTAGAGGACAGTAGAACAACGAGAATGATGTGAGAGGTAGAGGGAAGAGACACGATTGTAGTAATATGAGAGGTAGGAGACAGTCAGAGTAGATACCATTGTAGTAATTATGAGAGTAGAAACATAGTACAATTTAATAATGAGAGGTAGAGACAGGGATATGAGGAATTGTAGTATTGATGAGACTGGTAATGACAGTTAGACACAATTGTATTAATTATGAGAGGTAGAGACAGTTGAACAATTGTAGTAAATTATGCGAGGGTAGGTAGAAACAGTAGATTACAATATAATGAGAGGTTAGAGGAAGGGATTAAAAATGGTAGTAATTATGAGAGGTAGAGACAGTAGCTACCAATTGTAGTCATTTGAGATCGGTTAGGAGACAGTAGATACCAATTGTTAATTAGTGGAGGAGGTTAGAGGTAGAGGCAGTAGATACAATTGTAGTATGAGAGATGGTAAAAAGGGGAAAAATTAGTACAGGAGTAATGATGACGAGGTTAAAGACAGTAGACACAATTGTAGTAATATGAGGTAGAGACAGTAGATTCAATGTAAAAATATGAGAGGTAGAGACAGTAGATACAATTGTAGTAATTATGAGAGGTAGAGACCGTATGATTACCATTTGTAGAATTATGAGACGAGAGGTTTAGCAACAGTAAGACAATTATAATGAGAGGTAGGGACAGTGGATTATAAAATTTGGAGTAATGATGAGAGGTAGTGGTAGAGACAGGAGACACAATTGTAGTTTTAATTATGAGATGGTAGGTGAGACAGTAGATACAATGTAGTAATTATGTGGTTAGAGGACGTAGCTACAATTGTAGTAAATGTTAGAGATAGAGACAGTAGAACAATTGTAGTACTATGAGAGGTAGAAAAACAGTAGATACAATTATAATAATAGGAGGGTAGAGAAAGTGGAATAAAATTGAGTAATGATGAGAGGTCGCGACAGGAGACACAATTGTAAGTAAGTTGGAGGTAGAGACAGTAGATCCATTGTAGTAATTATGTAGGTAGAGGACAAGTAGCTACAATTGTAGTAAATGTTAGAGATAGAGACAGTCGATACAATTGTGTAATATGAGAGGTAGGGACAGGAGACACAATTGTAGTAATTATGAGAGGTAGAGACAGTAGATACAATTGTAGTAATTGTGAGAGGTAGAGACAGTTAGATACAATTGTAATTATGAGAGGTAGAGACAGTAGATACAATTGTAGTAATTGCGAGAGGGTAGAGACAGTGGATAAAATTGTAGTAATGATGAGAGGGGAGACAGGAGATACAATTGTAGTAATTATGAAAGGTAGAGATAGTAGATACAATTGTAGTAATTGTGAGAGGTAGAGACAGTAGATACAATTGTAATTATGACGAGGTAGAGACAGTAGATACAATTGTTTGTAGTAATTATTGAGAGGTAGAGACAGTAGATACAATTGTATTAATTATATAGGTAGAGAAAGTAGCTAACAATTGTAGTAAGGTATGTGATGAGGTAGAGACCAGTAGAGATCAATTGTATTATGAGAGGTTAGAGACAGTGATACAATTGTGGTAATTGATAAGAGGTTAGAGACAGTAGATGACATTGGGGTAATTATAAGGTTAGAGACAGATACAAGGTAGTAAATGTGAGAGGTAGAGACAGTAGAGTAACCATTGTAGGAGTAATTATGAGAGGTAGAAACAGTATATAGATGCAATTGTAGTAATATGAGAGGTGGTTTAGAGACAGTAGATACAATCGTAAAATTATGAGAGTTAGAGACAGTAGATGTAATTGTAGTAATTATGATAGGTAGAGGGCAAGAGATATAGTAGTAAGTAGATACAATTGTAGTAATTATGAGAGGTAGAGACAGTATATACAACTGTAGGGTTTTTAGAGTATTGGAGGGAGAGGACAGTAGATGCAATGGAGTTTAATTAGAGAGGTAGAGACAGTAGATACAATAGTAGTAATTATGACCGGTTAGCGGGACAGTAGATGCAATTGTAGTAATATGATGAGGGGAGGGACAGTAGATACAATTTTAGCAAACAAAGCGCGGACGCGAAAAAGTGAAGGGATGTGGAGGAAAAAACAAAAAATATATGTGTTGTTCAGAGTAGGAGTGTTGATTTATTCGGAAATTGCGTTGCATATCCCAAAAACAGGTCTCTACAGGAGGCTTGTTTCCATTGTGCTCCATCAACAAGGAGGGCATTTGGATCAGCCTTTTAAAGTATTACCCCATTCTTTACGAATTGTCCATGATATGCATGATATGCATGTACAGGTATGGCTCTTCTGTATATGGAACCGACGGCTTAAAGTAAGGACGGGACTACACGGTTCAGTTGCCTTAAGTGCAACTTGGCAATGGAGAGAGCAAATTGTAAATTTTATAAATAAGCTCGGGCTACGGAAGTCAAGGAATTAACACGATTTACATATCAGCAAATGGCAGTAGTTAAAGCAGTCTACACGACGAGAAAGAGTCTGCAGCACCTCTACAGTTTAGAAGATGGCGCAAGAGAAGCACAACCCACTCATGCTGAGACCCTATTACGTGGAGCAGGTAATCGAACCGAGTGCTGTTTGGTAAGGAGAAATTTGCGAAAAAGACGGTGGCCGCAAAAGCACAGGCAAAAGTCTCGAAGAAAATCTGTGTGAAATAGAGAATTAAGAAGCTTCCTTGTTATACATGTCATTACGTTGTCACATTGAATGGGTATTGCACTATTTTCGAAATGGACGCTGGTAGAACTGGTGTCCATTAGTTATACGGGGTGGTTGATTCCACTGAATTTATTTCCCTGGATTATATTAGATATATGAAATGGAAGTCATATATATAAGAGATATATGAAATGGAATTCTCAACAAAAAGTAGACGAGTAATAAATGAGAATCCATTCTCGAAGTTTGGGGAAAGAAGGTTTTGAACGATGGTTTTGAAGACAGGGTGCTGATGCGGTTGTATCAGAATTGTTTGGGTCCAACCTCTGGGAAAACGGGGGAAACTTTGTTAATTATTACGGTGGGGGTAAATTTTAGTAAAGGTTTTTTTTTTTTAAATCAAGTCAAAATGTCTTTCATGTTGCACCAATGTAATCCTTATCAACTGGGGACTAATACGGATTAAAAAGTCTAGTTTGTATTATATACATCATTAGTAGATTGGTGTTCATTGATTGGTTAAAAGAGGTCCACATGATCAGAAATAATCCTATATTCAAACCCCACAAAAGTTCTGTATCCGGATCCCAAGCGCAAATCGGAGGACTCTTTACGTTTAAGATTTACGGTTTGTGCATGCGCATGTATTTACGCATACCGAGAGGCATAATTTGAAGTATAGGTTTTACGGCGGTCAGAACAATGTTTTCCGCCAGAAAGTAGAGACTGGGTAGAGACCCAGTTCACCACACAGCTTATTAGGGTCCTATCGTTTCATTGATTTTAAGCACTATTAGCACATTTTGAAGAGCGCCCCCGCCCCAATTTTCAAACTGTTCGTAATTGTCTAGAAAACTAAACCTGCGAACGAGAAGGCTCAAAATCGTATTTATCATAAAATGACCGATTTTGTAATAGAATTGGGATCCTAGATGTACTTAACGGCAGAGCTGAAATGCTAGGTTTAATGTCCCGTCCATGATGAAATATACCACCTCAAGGAAATGACCTCTAACTTGACTGCCTGAACCAATAAAACAACTAACTAGATGAGCGTAGATACGTACATGGCGGCTATTTTCGGCCTTATTTCAATTGGAAAAGGCCGTTCCACAGACGTTGAGTTATTATCGCGATCCCGATAATAATTATTCTAGTACAAAATTCCTATGTTTGCGGATACATAGACCAGGAGAGCTTAAACCATTCACAGGTATAGTTTACTATCACCACATTGCAACTATGTAAAAAATCTCAATTTTTTGAAAAATTGGGGGCGCTCTTTCACAAAAAACTTGCTAATATTGCTTTCTTTAAGCCTTGAATTTCGCCATATTTATTAATCGTCTAATTGTTGATTCCCAGTTCAGAGTTATAAATTACAGTAATTTGATAACACTATCTGCTCTAAGATTTCAAAATTAAACTGACGTTGGAATTCTCTTGCAAGCATTACCTAGCTCGCGATTCCAATCGGATTGCTGAAGTATACTTCGAGTCAAACGAAGCCCGTTCTGAGGAAAAGTATTAACATATCACGACACATCTTTGGGATTCCGCTTTGTCCAAAAAGGCAACCGTGTGACGGGATCCTTACAAGCTTTTACTGATGAAAATTTCAATAAGAATAAGAAATATATAATGAAGTATATAAAAAATACAAC
Organism: Ophioderma brevispina; assembly: GCA_023653785.1. Taxonomy (NCBI): domain Eukaryota; kingdom Metazoa; phylum Echinodermata; class Ophiuroidea; order Amphilepidida; family Ophiodermatidae; genus Ophioderma; species Ophioderma brevispina. The sequence continues at coordinate 28,544 of JAMKCH010009223.1, forward strand.
ACCTATGGCAGGTTACATCGGGCCATAGTTCTTAACAAGGCCTCTATAGTAGTAATACTATCTACAGCCTAAAGGTTTGGAGTTAGAGGCTAAATAAGAAAATATCAATAAAAAAATGGTCAATTCAGTGCACAGAGGTCAAATTGTTAAAGATGCTCCGATTGGATAAAAAAGGTGCAAATTCTTAGGGAGAGCTATAGGATTGAAAAGAGAATAGGTTTGACTCTCACAAAAGAGTAGTACCAAAATAAGGGTTAGATAAGCCACGCCCCATTGAATAAAATGAATACCAATGGACGATGACCTTTAAAAACATTGTCCAACCAAGCATTTAACGCATTGTACTCGAGAAATGTTACAAATGTAGCCCGCTTTTTAAATTTAAACCATAGAAAATTTTTTTTTTATTTCGGCCTCCTAATACTAACCAAAAGCCCTAACCATCAGGCCAAAAAATAAACAATGAAGTCGTTACATGATAAACTTCGAAATTGGGTACACATAGAGCTCTTGCCAATTGTTCACTATTCTAGGCTATTACAGCCTCTTCAGTATGTACTAATGTTTAATTATTGTGTGTGTGTATGGTTGTCTTGTAACTTACCGGGTATCATATCAGATTCAATATGTTGGCCAGGGTTTTCCGGTAAGAGATTGCTTCCATCCGTAGTTAAAAGTGTACTAGGAATACCTACATGAAAGAGATATATGTATGATTATCGCCAGAGTCATTTCCATACACAAAAACACAATTAAGAAATCTTAAGGCTTATTTTCAAATACGATGTCACGCATTCTATAATACAACCTTTTTAGTTGCTTTTGGAACATTATCGTTATTGATAATTGTCCTATTTATAATGACCGCTCACTTAG
>JAMKCH010009224.1:0-29491 GCA_023653785.1 Ophioderma brevispina
GCTTTACAGGCCCTTTTTATCATAATCTTATTCAGTGGGCAGCATTTAGTATGCAAACATGCAATTGGTTGTTGCCTATCTAATATGAGACAATATTAGATAGTGCGTCTTCACACAAGAGTTTACACGCGATTGTAAGCGGTTATGCAGTGCACGCAGCTAGTGTGGGATAGTTCATATTTTACCACGGGGGATTAGTTGAATCGGAAATATTTTCGGTGATTAAAACCATCAAAACTAAATAATGAGAATAAAAGATAGGATAACCTATCTAATATCGTGTCATATTGAATAGGCAGTCCAATATTTTGAGGTGTGGATGCTGGCGCCATAACAATAACTACAATAACTGACTATCATACGATAGATTTTGTAGAAAGAAAGACCACCACCATGAAAACATTTTGTATTTGTATTACAACTTAAAGACTTGGGGGGGAATGTGGTGCTCGCCTTAGGCCAAGCATGTGATCTGAGGAGAAGTAGAACATTCTGTACTTGCACTTACAAAGCTGCATCAATACAAATGCAGTGTACACACCTATTGGTTTCTTGTCAAATACATTAAAATAGCACTGATCAAGGTTTAAAGGTCCAAGAGAGATTTCAAGTCATCCATATTTTTCTGTGGTATGTAGTGATTTCATATAGATGAGGTGACATCAATGTTTACAAACACAAGTTAGCACCTGGTCTACTGACATGTTAGAGGTGCGAGGAGTATGCCCATGCAGTTACAGCATTCAATAGCCTTATCACGCCTGATTGAGCGCGAATTTTAAAAGCACAAGCCCTGCATGTGCTCGCGCATACTGCCGGGCAGTGCTTTGTTTGTTGCCCGGCGTTGACGTCACATGTCAACGCATATATAGATTAGACACTCTATAGATTCCTTACCTTTTATTTGGCTACAGAAATAACTTAAAATGAAAACAAAACGTGATTTGTATATGCTTATCTTTCAATAGTTAAAACACAGGCTGAATTTCGTGTTTGCTCCTATAGGAAATTAGAATAAACAAAATTTTTGTACCAAAGAAACAGTTCTCAGCTTAATCCTTTCAGATGGGGATATTTTTGATACAGAGCTTTACACCAGTGCAAAAATCAGAATTTTCACATTTTTAGGGACACCTGTTATTTCAAATCTCTCGTTGCACCTTTGATACATATTATGTTTGCCCGCTATCAGGGCAAATTGAAGTGCATTCACAAGTTCACACCTATGCAAGCACATAGTTGTTTTCTGGGCTAACAATGATGAATTCCTATTTTTAATCTTTCCCCAGAGAGGGTCCGGCACACATGAATAATAAAAATTTTGTCAAGCTTGAAATTAATTTTCAAATTCCTTCAAAACTGCGTTCATGTAAAATGGGAGCCTGCCTATATTCTCTATTTTTGTGTATCTAATAACCCAAGGAAAGGACTTTACCAAACTTTGCCAGACAAGTGACCAATGCTTCTCTTTTGTGATAGATGACCAATATGTCAAAGATTTCTCTCCCTCAGAAAAAGAAATACTTTTCTTTTTAAAAACAACTACTTGTATGACTACTTTTCATCCTTCCCCTGATCACCCATCTTGAAAGAATGACTATTTTGCCCATAACCTGTAAAGATGCAAGCTTCTTAAAGGAGACCCTGTCTCTTAAGATCATCAAATGTCTTCTTGTTGACAACATTGCCACTGGAATCCTCAAATTCTTCCTGAAAATGAGAAAATGACAAAAGATCAATTATTAAGCATTTCAAGTTTATAATCAAGAATATAAGTGATGTCATCGAGATTAAGTCATCAGTTGCTAAACCGACTTTGAGTTTGTCAAAAGGAGTGTATTTTGACAATGCGCAGCTTGGGAACCAACAATCCAATTATAGCTTTCGGAATGAATATTTAAATTTGATGCTGCATCAGATGCTTTGCTATAGCATCAATGTTACTTCATGCAGTGACGTCAATGTGCTTTCACACAGGTATCTGGTTTGCAACCTATGTGTATTTGTGTAAAATGCTACAACATGTTTATAGTGTGATTTTTTTTATTTGCGTCTTTTAAGAGTTTTGACGATTCCATTCATTCATTCCGAGAGGTTGCATGCTTATCCAGGAAAATCAATAGGACGTTTGGATGCATGGCGTGGATTGAAGCAATTATTTTTTCATGGCATCACCCAAAGATCGATTGCCATTCATAATTTAATCTGTCCTTTGATGTGAACCAGTAACCAATGGCATGTGTACGAATAAGAGATCGCCGCAGGCTTTTGAAGGAAAATGGCGTCTCGGTTACTGGAATATACTAATGTAAGTGACAAAAGCATCAAATATGGCACACAGGTGAAGAGTCCATATAAATCGAACAAATTCAGCAACCCTGTACGTAGTCTGTGACAACTATGGATGAATCCTAAATTATACATTTACTGAATTTTAATCAAAAGCGGATCATGAAATTTTGACATTAATTACACCAACTTTGATGGCTTTTTCTGCTAACAAAAAATTGCATTAATAATGTATCTACTCCACTATATCATTGGCTTTTTTTGAGTATTCAGCAGTATAAGACATTCTCAATGAAACTATACAACTCAACAATATGCTGAAGTGACAACGAAATAAACCGACTATAGGTTCAATGCAGACTTTATTCTGAGATCTAAGGAGGAGGTATTAGATTTAAAACACATCAACACTATCATGTAATTTTAGTGTCACAAAGATACTTATTTCAATTCACTTAATTATCATATACATGTTAGGGAGGAAAGCCCAGTTGTAGAAGCAGGGAGTAACCCAGAGTAACGGAGAAAAACATCGTGTGGCCCCTGAGTAAGGGACAGGGAAACCAAAACGCACATGAAAATCGCAGGCCCACCGAGCGGTCGAACATGGGACCACAGTGGTGCGACACACAAGCCAGAGGGAAGATTCCATCTGCGCTACCCAACTTCCCCCAGATCTAAAAAATGTTCAGTGACATTCTATAAAGAGATATGAAAAAAATACTATAGTGAAACTACCTGGTTGTCTGGGTTGCAATGCTTTCTGCGCTTTAGTGATTTCAGTTTTTACCATACTGGAAAAAAAATGAATGTTGATGAATTGAATATTGAAAACAATTGTTTTTTTGTGTGATCATTTCTGACATTCAACCTTAGATAAAAATTAGACAGCTTATTTTGAAGTGAACTGGTGAGAATTGACACCAAAATGCTGATTTTTTTTTAAAAAAGGATATTTTGCACTCAATACATGTCTCTTCATTGATAAGATTACAGAAAAAAAATAATCTTGCACTATGCTTCTTGTGTGTCAAATTTACAATTGTCAAAATCCAAGCTAGCACTTAGAGGTAACAATACCTGTCTTGTATTGTCACTATTTTTAAACACTGTCTAAATGTCTAACTTTTACCATGCAAAGTAAAAAACAGTAGGTCTTGTATGTGAAAATGTTGGAGTGGACACGGACTATTATTGATGGAATTTGTGACTTCAACGGATGACATTGATGTGTGCGGAGCTAAATTGTGGTGTTCTATTTGAGTTTTGCATTATTCTACTGTACAAGTTCATCTCATCTTGGATTTGAACCTGGAAAACACTGAAAACTTTGGAAAGATTTTTGCGATTTGGTTTGAAAGGATACATGAAAATGTATAGCACAGTCACCGAGAGGACGAGAGTGAGCGAGTTCTTCATTTTGTTGTTAAATAATTTGTTAGGCCTATAAACCACTTTCATGATATAGGGCCATGGGAAGTAAGCTGTATCAAATGACAAGAGTCTTTATTGGGAGTATATAAAACAAATATTGAATGTTTATTCGTGCAATGCGAAGAATTTCATTGGTAAAAGATGAATGTTCCAGTTCAAACCAGGCCGATAAACAATTTCATATTGCAACCTCATGAAAAATATTCTTACCTTTCACTCATAAAAATTAAATATTGGTTATACTAAGGTATGCCTTAAACAACCTCCATAACTGGCTTGCAGAAGCTAATTTCACGTATCAAACAAATTGATTGAGGTCATGAATTCTAGAACTTACATGCTAAGGCATCTCAAGGAGAGTTACATTGGCAAAATGTGCGGTGTTTGGAAATGCCAAGAAATAGGCCATACATGAGCATGACGCATTCATGACAGAAAACCAAAGCAAATAAAGATCCGTGAAAATAACTGTTAAATGGAATGCTCTGACAGCAGCTAAATTATCTTCACAGATTCTGAAAAAAAAATTGGCTTGCTGCAGTGTGTAGCACCTCTTACCAATGTACGGCAAGCAGCCAACATATAGACGGGGACAGAAACCCTGACAAAGCACATACTTCCTGGTTCTCCTGCCGTATTTACTGCAGAAAAATGCACTGCCCTCAGTTCTGGTGTAAAATCCAAATCAATATGAAATTGAGGTTCTTGTCGATATTGTCTACTCAGATGTGTCATAATAGTTGGTTCGCAGAAACACTAATGTATGCTCTGAAACAACATCAATAACCTTCTTGCAACAGCCTGCACTCAAGTAACAACAAATTCGATTTGATAGGCAGAATTCTAGAACTTACATGCTAAAGCATCTTCAATGAGAGTTACTATTGGCCAAAATGTGCTGTGTTCACCCCAAAACCGCACGTATAAGTTTGCGCCCGATATTCAATCCGTTTTGATGGAGAGCTAAAAAACATGATTTTGTTAATCCCAGTGTAAAAATTAATATTGGTCGACCAAAAATGGGCAACCATGTCACTCATACAACTTCCAAACCAAACATCTTTTACCCCTTGGATTTCACAGGGTTAATAGCGGTAGCTGTCAACAATAGTTTGGTAGCGATATAGTAGCTGTCTTTTAGCTATCAAAATTTGGGCTTACTTCCAGTAAAATCGGGTTATGGGGACGAGGCTATTACAGATTAGGCCATAGCCCTTTAAAATTAATATTAGTGGCAAACACTGAATTCACTTGAGCAATCATCACAGATGATTACACTACTGATTGACAGCAGTTTACAGGCAAACCGCGGTTATGTGTTTGAAGCTTACCATTGGATACAATGAACATGGGTTGGCCTTCCTCAATGAACAAAACAAAATGTTAAAAACCAATCCAAGCCTCCCGGTGTAAGACCTATCCAAGGCAAGTCCTATTAAAAACAGTAAATAAAGAAAATGAGAATAATAGAAGTGAAAATAACTGAAGGTAACTCACGGCAAAATGTCTTGGACATGCCTTAGGTCCTCGTATGTTGTGGTACCACAAGTTCACAGGCATAGGTGATGTTTAGCCCAGCAGCTTGTATAACCAGTACGGAATGGCCTGGAAAAGACAACAAAAAAGGAAAAAGCAATAAAATGGCTGCCAGCTGATTGATAAACTGATCCATTATTAGGGGTGGGCAAATAATACAAGCATTTTTATCTGAAATGAAACTTTTGGAACCTAGTCAATGATGATTGGGCCATTGTACGGGACATTTAATGAAGGGCCATTCTACGGAACAAAATGTCGGGGCCATTCATAAACCCGCAAATCAGTTTTGAGTAGGATTAGGCCTGTCATTCAATTGGCTGTGAGCTGATGGGGGCTTTATACATCTTTTATGCTAGAAAAGATGTACTCTCATTACAGATAATACGTTAACCAATTTCTCTAATAAACATTATAGAGACCCCAACAAATGCGATGCGATATGGAAAACCCGCCACAGTGGGAAATTTATATTTTGAAGTTTTTACTATCCCGCAAGAGTTTGAAATTCAAGTTTCCATAACTGTTTTACTTCTTCTTCTTTGAACAAAGTCAAAAGTTACGCCTCATACAATCTGGACAAAAAATAAAAGTACAATATAACGAGATGCTAAGCTATTTTCCTTATTTTTCAAAACTGTCCTGTGCGACATGTTGCGGGTTTTCCCAGATCACATACAAATATGTAATATGTTTGCTTAATTACCCTATCAAAAAATATCTACCCAAGACATTACCCTGGCCAGAATTCTGGTGTAGAGACACAGACATTTAAACATAGAATCTTTGGGTGTGTTCTGGTGGAGCCACTAATCCTAGCGGGTGATGGGGGGGCTTATTTGGAATAAACTCATGTCTACCAAGGACCATTTTTGATTACCCAGATCATTCCCCGACCATTCAATCATTAGTAGGTGAGTAGTTAAGTACCTTAATCATGTAGTTCAAAAGAGTTTTCTCTAAGAGTGTGTTGGTGTTTATCCTATTAAAACTAATTGCTGGAAACATTGAGGAAACTGACAAGGACAAGTTGTGAAGTGTACATTGATTGTACAGGTTGTTTCTCCGAAAAGGCAGTTGGGTTTACAATGAACTTACTGTGCAATAGGCAAGGGCTTAACAATAAGATATTTGATGGGCATTACCTGGACCCGATTTAGCTACTTTGGTGTCAAAATGATGGATTGGTCCCAGTGTTCAGCTCATGTGTGTGTGAATGGTTGGAGACCTTTGCTAAGATCCCAATTTGGCTACTTTGGTGGACACTTTGGATTGTTTCCCAGGGTGGGTTATGATAATTCTAGGTGTTTAAGCTAATTGTTGGTGAGTATGCCAGGAACCTCGATGCAGTCGTTTGATCAAAAACAACAATTTTTAAAACAAAAGTGGGACATGACGCGTGGTTCCCAGATGTTCCCGATCCCTTTTGTTTTCAATGGTTGATGACCATTTGCACGGACCCAAAATGCGGCTTTCATTGGTTCAAAATTATCAAAAAATGATTTTTAAAACCAAAACTGGGGGTACTTTGGATTGGTAACAGAATCCAAATGAAAATCGGGAGAAAGATACTGAAATCAATAAAATCAAGGGTTTGAAAGATTATGATTTGAGTTCTTGATGACAATCTTTACAGACCACATCAAATTAATGCATGTTAATTTGAGATTGCGATAAATGTTTAAATGGAGATTTAGTTTAAATAAGCAGCTGCCATTTTATCTAGCTTAATTTTAGAAAATTGAAGCTCTTACATACTTATTTGATAATGGAAAGTGATTAGAAAATATAATGACTGTCCTGAAATTATTATGACCTGAAAATTAATAAAGGCCAATAAATGCAATAAAAATTGTATAAAATAAATTGCTCGACGGAATGTGTGCTACAACAATAGGTGCTTTTCATGGATTTCAGTAAGTAATTGCCTGAAGATCAAAGCCAAATGAAGAAAAAGGGTTAATTTCATAAATAAGTTTCTCATAAATAAGTTTTGTGCCAGCCAAGAGTCAAACAACTAAATCTGCACAAAAGTAACAAAATTGGAACCAAAGATTTGCTCAGGATAGTGTGCATGTTTCTGAGTGACGTGCTGTAGCTAGGAAAAAATGTTACTTTCAACATACTATAATAATTATATTGTCAGTTGAAACCTGACATAGGATTGTATACATAAGGAGAGTACTGAACGAACAAGGTCATAATTAAGCTAACACAGAACAACCCTGAAATGGCAGTCGGGGACTTTCAAGGGGATTGGCATTAAATCAAGTCCATCTAAACTACACAACGAGAGTATGGGAGGGGTAATAGATAAAGTGGCTTAACTAAGAGTCATTATAGTCAATGTATCCATTGTTGACAAACCACTTATGTTTAATGCCTATTGTCAAGGCCTGTTTGGTTTGGTCTGGGCATGGTCTGGGCTGGACCCAGACTATCCTGGGGCTAGCTTGGGTTAGCTTGGGTTAGCTGGTATGATCCTAGTGATCACCCTGGACACACTAGGGGAGTCATACCCAAGTAACTCCCAAGACTGTTAGAGCAAATGGAATAAGAAAAGAAAAAAATTTTTAGTAGGGTACTTAATCCTATATGGGACCAAAACTAAGCATAAGGGACAAAGCAAAAATATGGCATCCCATCAACAGTGTTGGTCTGCTGTTGCGGTTAGTGAATGGGGACATTAACAAAATTTTGAATCTGGATGATCTCACTTGCAGTTGCTTACATGTCGTCGAGACATAAGAATTTTAAAATGTTTCACGCTGAACAAACTTTAAAAAAAAATATAAGCATAATGAGCTCATTATCCAATGAATAAGCAAATATGGTCAAGGTAAGCCCTTCATGCCAATCTGCAAGCAGAAGAGGACACAAACTTGAAATCACTTCAAATTTTGAATAACACCAAAAAAAATTTTTTTAATTTTTTTACACAGATTTTTATGAAAAAATCATTTTACATTTGCTGTGACTCATTAATACTCATGATTTGAGCTACCAATTTTCCTTCGCTGCTTCTTACCTGCAGTCCCAACCAAGCGGCAGGTTCTTGGGGTTTGTGTAAAATAACTTCATTGTCATCATGTCCACGTCGATGGCACTGAAGTGCTCTCCTATCTCTTCGCGTCCGCAATCATGTACGTGCTTTGATTGCGCTGTAGCATTCTCCTGTTGGCAAGACGTTGATCCTGTAAGCTACTTGTTATGGCCTTCAGATTTTAACAAAAATGACCAAAAATCTATCACAGGGATTGCAAAACTGGATCAGGCAGGCCTCAAATCCAGAGGTGCCCATAAGGTAAAAACAGCGCAATGAGAGTCACTCTGAATCTTAGGATATTTAGAGAATAAAGGTGTTGTTTTAGCATCTGCCGTGTATCTATCGGTCATATCACACAGGCGGACAACATATTTTGCAGTCGAAGCAAGGAGGCACGCCAAGTTGTTTACGCTCAAAAGATTGTTGTCGCCCATGTGATATGACCTGATAGATACACGGCAGAGGTTAAAAACAATACCTTTTCTCATTCTTTAAACACCTTCATTCAAAAATAAAGAAGCTATTAAGTCGTGTCTCTACCTCTGTGCAGGATGTCCAAAACTTTACGCCCGCGTCAAGAAATGCCGGTCTTTGTGCGCATGTGTAAAAACGCCATCGCTTCAAGTCAGCACAGAGCTATTTACTCTTGCGGCCAACAAAATCTCGCTGACGTCACTGCGCAGAGGTAGATACCCGGACTATAGTAACATAATTACTAAAACTATGGTAGATTTTATCCGCCAATGAAAACCCAGCTTTTAAATTGATCAGTCTGTTATTACTACGTGTCTTCGATTGGACCAAGCAGTGCGTCTACGGATCGCGTTGACACGTACGCGCAGTACCGTGTGATACCGTCTCATATCGCACAGCTAGGAACCAATGAAATTGCATAAAAATCTCAAAGTTTTAAGAATATAATTTCTTTCCCCATTAATGCTAACAAGCCAATCTGCTGTCAGGAAAAGGGAAACATTGGCAGGTTTAAAGTGTCAATAGGTTTTGGGGAATACTCCAAAACAATCAGAGTCTGGGAAAAAAGCCACCACAGCAAAAAAACAAGATAGATTGAGAAACAATCTCAAATCTCAATTACAGGCTGTATAGCAATTCAAAACCAACTTGGATTGGTTAGTTGCCGATATCATATTTATCATTTTAAGTGTGTATGGCAAATAGTGTACATTGGTATTACTTCACCGTGAACAGACATTTCTTGATTTACTTTTAAAAGTTGGTATTCTCTTATTATTTAAAAAAAAATTAGAGGGCAAGTTGTAGGTACCCAATCAATATTTACCATGGCCAAGGGACATGGGGAATTAAGAAAATTATCACACTAGCCAATCATTAATTCTATATAAAGCTCTTTAACCCCTTGGGGTCTACCGGCTGCTTTTATTGGTTAGACATTGGGTCATATGCTATATTTAACCAATCCAGACACATGGTAGACACGCTGTAGGTTTGTACCAGATGGCATCAGAACATCTAATTCATGGTTACTCATAGTTAATAATGCATGTTTATATCAATGAGACAATCAGAGATACGTTAGAAAAAAAGTGGTAGACACAAGCTGTATTAGTACTTACCCCAAGTAATTCTGAGAAGAAGTAAACCTGAGATTCCAGAAAACCAAGTCCTTTGTCTCTCAGAAGATCTCTGTTAGAAACCAAAACAAAATGTGGTGTATTAACGAGAGGGTTAACTTGATGACAAAAACTAAAGGCTCAAGTCAAGAGATTAGGACATATTGTTCAACATGGAAAAATTCAATCCCCTGACTATTATATGTAAAACATGAAATGAATCTATATTATAATACCAGCCCTTTCACAAGGGATATTTAGTTTCCTGTTGCAGGTTAAAAAATATGGGGCGGTCACTTTCATTTATTCATTATTTTTTCAGGTTACAAAACACGACATATCAAATTTCCACTTACAATGCTATTATCACAAGATTTTTAACACACACGACACAGAAACTACCTTCCTAGGAAGTAGGCTTAACACTCAATCTCTTTCCTGTTTAGACAGGCATAAACATTGATAAAGTTTGATTTGAGTGGAATACGTAATTGAAGGGGTAAAGGGTTGTAATTAAAATCATCACAAGTTGCGTTTTACATGGGAAAGAGTATCACGATTGAAATCACAACTCACTCATTTCTCTGCTTCACCGGTAAGTTTTTATTTCAATGGTCACTCTTACCAAAATTTTGTAAAAATAAAATTAAAAAACTATTGCAAAACTACACCCCAGACAAAGTACAACTATGGGTTTTACCAGCGTTCGAATAAGCAAAATAATGTGAATCTGCAGGATTACCAAGGTAGAAATTTTGGTAATCTGCCAAAAATTTCGTTATACTGCCCCCGGATTCCAAATTAAAAAATTTTGGTAAGCCGCCACAAATTTTCTTCATCTGTAATTTTTATTGTTTCAGTTATCGGACCTTAAATTTTAGATGTCAAATAATGAATTACAAGAAAACAACTTACCATACAGGCAGAGAGAAATAAAACCTTGCTGGGAACTAAAGGTCCTCAATGTTAAAAAATTTGTAAAATGGGACACCATCGTGTGTAGCACAACAGTCCCTACGACCGTGCTCTTCCACCATTGAAACACAAAAGAGCCAAAACCACCGGGAACCATCAAAAACTGTCCAGAAACATCCAAAGTATCACTTCATTATTTGACCATGGTGGATGGAAAGGGGCAAGTTTGTTTATTGTGGTTTTGTGTTGATACACAAAGGCGGCCAAAAAACACCAGAAACATCCAGAAAAATACTGGGACATCGACCATTCAAAGACCATTTTAAAAATAATTGTTTCTGAACATTTTGAACCAAACTGTGAATCGGGATCCACGTAATTTTCGTTCAACCCATTGACACACAACAAGGAGCTAAAAAACACTTGCAAAACCATTAAGAAACCATCCAAAGTGTGTTAATTGTAATTTTAAGAAAACATTTTTGACCAATTGGGACAGAAATGGCCAATTGAGTTTCAGGCAATTGCTCAACAAACCATGATACACAAAGGAGCCAAAACAACAGGAACCAGTAACATCGGAGATCATCCAAAGTGTCCCCTTTTCTTTTTAAAAATCATTATTGACTATTTTGAACCAAAAACAATGAATTGGTTTCTCCAGGCATTCTCATCAAGCATTGAAACACAAAGACCCCAAAACACGTGGGACCATCCAGAAACTACACAGGAACCATCCAAAAGTATCCATTTTCCTTGAAAAAATCCACTTTTGACCATCTTGAACCAAATATAGCCAATCTGTGTTCCACACAATTTGCTCAACAACATTGCTACACAAAGGAGAAGAAAACACTGGGAACCATGCATCCAGAAACAATCTGGGAACCAACCCAAAGTGTTTACTCTTATTTCAAAAAATTTTTGTGATCATTTTGGACCGACAGCCAATTTGGGGTCAGGCCATACTTATAGCCATTGAAATACATAGGAACCAAAAAAACCCCTGGAAACCGCCTTGAAACCATCGGGGAACCATCCGAATTGTCCACTTTTCTTTAAAAAGTATTGTTTTGATCATTTTTAAACCAAATAGTGATTGGGTTCCAGCAATGGTCAACAAACATCGATACACAAATGATCCAAAAACACAGAACCATCCAGAAACCATCTGGTAACCACCCATGTCCACTTTTGTGTAAAAATATGTTCATCACATGCCATTCAAACTATTGAAACACAAAGACAAAAACATCCGGCAACCATACCAGAAATTACTCAAAAATTATCCCCATCCCCTCTCCTCCCCTCCCTCCCCCCCATCTCTCCATCATTTCCCAACTTCTCACCATTCAAATCCCTTCTTTGAAAATATACACGTTTGAAACTTGATGCACAATTAATATTAGTAACCTTACAACAATGTGGCTCCTAATTGCTTGCACTACTTTAAAGGAGAACCCGTAAATCACGAATAATAATTAACATATACCCTATAAAATAATTATTGACCACGTATCGAGTGGTTTCTCGTAGAAAAATGGAATTACATCACCCTAATCATGAATTAAAACCATCTGGTCTGACCATTGCTATTTAAAAAATGCGCTAGTGTATACACGAATCATCCGTTTGACACATTCCAACACCTCACTGGCAGCCATAGGTGGGGTGCATCCTGCTTGCATTCACCCAAATGTGCAGATTAAGTGGAAATAGCTTTTGTGAATTCCTACTTAATCAAGCGTGGTACAGACGTACCAAAAATTTGGGGTAGGTTTTGGGTTGGATGCCCCCCAGTAATGGCGGATCAATTCTGTCTATCATTTGGCTGGTCGGATTTGTCTATAACATGTTATGCGATACGAACGGCACGTTTTAGGTCATACATGCCATAGGAAATCACACATTATGAAAGCCATGCATGTGTGAAGATGTATGACGCTACTTTGCCGTCCGGATCGCATTAACACAAACCATATCCATAACAGTGCGCGAATTCCAAATAGCGCATGGTCAGACAAAATGCTTTTTAAATTCGTTGTATGGTTAGTATAATTCGTTCTCCCATGGAAACCAATACACATCGGTCAATAATTGTTTTTTAGCGTATATTGTGTAAGTTATTCTTTGATACATGTTCTCCTTAAAAAGACCACCCATATGGATTTCAAGTCTTTGTGGTTTACCGCCCGATCCTCCAAAATTCCGACTTTTAATAAAATGTCGGGGTTGAAAAGTGCTGTCGGAAAAGCAATTTTTAAAGCAAAATTTCTGAAGGAGTTTGATATATAGTAAGGGATTTGTGTAAGAACAAATCTCAGACTCCTGAAAAAAATCTTGACTCTTATAGAAAAACACCAATAACTGATTCATGAAAAAAATGAATTATTTTGGGATTCTTGGCATTAACGGGCGGGCGGCAAAAACCGGAAAAACTAAAAATTATTGTGAAGAGCATAATACCACATTGTCTGTCTGTCTGCCCTTTTCTCAGAGGCTGGGGTTGTACCGATCACAAACCTGGATGTGTGTAGCTTGGCGGATTCAGATCAGAAGATAGCAGATACGCACCCCACATTGCGGGAAATCATGAAAAAAGGTTCTCAAACAAGCAGTGATTTAAAAGCCAGGTGATCGCAAAACCCGGGGACACGCCCAGTTATTGGTAATCTTCCTAGAGTGTTTCAAGCAATCTAGCACTCTTTCACCAACCTGTTTGTTAGCACAATCAGTTTGAGTGCCTTGCGAGTAAATGAGGTCAGTCCAAATTCCAAGCCCAAGCCACACAATAATTGCCAAAAACGTATGTGTGCTGCCAGCCCCTGGGAAAAGGTGCATTTCATGATCAATAGCAGGCATTGTTTATTTATGGTTCACTAGATATCCCCAGAGAAAAAAGGTATTCCAAAATTCAGTTGATTTTAATGAGGATTTTGGATGTCACGCGCAAAATGTTTGTGTGCCTGTTGGCCACTGTGTTGTACTGTCCATTTATGAACCGAATATACAAAATTAAAAATTTCTTCTGGGTTGATCGAATTTGACATGTATGATTAATTAGGCACACATTCCAAACTTGACCCAAATTTCAACTATATAAAAATCTTACTTTATTAGGCAAGCAGGGACGAGAAGTGATCAAAATTCCTTTAATAATAATTCATCCCGCTTAGGAGGAGAACTAAGTAACTAAAATTTAAAACATCAAATAATGTGAATATTTCTGAATTGTAATAGGCTGCAGTACATGATTCATGGTTTACATTTCTGAGGGTTAAGCTTCCAAAAATAACGGTAGACGTTTCATATAGGAAAAGTTCCATTGATGCAAATGAGGTATAAATTGATTTCCGTCATGCGTGTATGACGTTGTTGCAGTAACGGCTTAACGGAAATGAATGGGCAATTACCTCATTGCATCAATGGCGACTTCTATTATGAAACTGTTCTACCAAATAAACTAGAGAGCAGTATAATGAGGCAAATCAGAAGATACTGTAAGAATGAGATATGGATTGGTATAGAAATATAGAAGCACTTTTTGATTGGGTACTCAAAGGGGCTCTCTCATTTGTGTTCTGTAATGATCCAATCTGGACAGTCTGTAAATAGGTGGTAGTGCCGAGGGGGTTGGTAAAGAGGAAGGTTAGTGAAATAGTATGTATAGGGTAAGCGAAAGATATGGCCTGTGTCACAGTAAAGTGCCCCATATAGAGTTCCATTCAGGATATTGTTTATTAGATGAAAAATACAATTGAGTAATTGATATTGAACTACCCTGTTTATTTGCAACATAGAAAAACAGGACTGTTACATTTAAAAGTATCTTGAAAAGATTTCTATTTAAAATGTGTTACTAAAGTTATATTATAAGACAAGTGTCGTCACAAATAAGCGTGAGTCAAAAAAAAGTATACACTTCCTGATAAGTTGTGATATTCCTATGTGCTAATATTTCGTGAATGGTTTGAACATAGGAATAGACTACTCTCCTGCATCTTTGATACCAAATTTATTGGTTATGGTGCATGAATGACTGCACAGGGGACAAGTACTGAAACCATGTCAAATTGTGTTGCCACCAATTAATCCATAGGTAGTAAAAAGAGGTGAAAACATACATGATTTGGAAACAGTGATTTTGTTGTGTACACGGCCATAAATGGGTCACAAGTCTGCTTCAAGAACCATGGCAAAAAAGTTGGCGCACGTCCCCATTTTTTCAATTTTCTTAAATACTTCGTGTGCGGTCACCCATGCACATTATACCTATAAATTGGTATCAAAAGATGCAGAAGATGTACTCTAATCAAATGTTACACCCATTCACGGAAAATTAGTCAACATGGAAATCACAACATCAGGAAGGTAAACTTTTTGGACTCACACGGTGTAATTTAGCCAATAAAGTTTAGTAATGGATTAGTGTTTAGAGAGAGAGAGATGCTTATGCAAAAACAATATTTCTTGTATGGCCATATAGGGTTCTGCAATTTATTGCTATAGTTTAATTCTTCAAATATTGTGTTTTCCATGATAAAATAATAACCATGATTAAAGATTGCTAAGTGACTACTTTGGAACAATTTTACAAACCTTTTCCGTCCAATTAGTAACATTAAGTTTTTAACTAGAAACGCTTTCCAAAATACTTCTCAAAATGAAAATACTATATTTTTAAATATCTAAATATACTTCTAATGTTCCTTTCTAAAAAATCCATGATTAGTTTTTGGTAAATCTGGGGCACTTTGATTGGATAATTATGCCATATATCCATTTCAGTCATATCTAGGATCTTTGGAACAAAAAATATGTCGCAGTGTGTTCCAAGGTTCAAATAGGACGTCATCATTTCCTGTGCAGTGGTTCTAGGACATTGACTATAGCTCTGGTGATGCATTTTTCCCCCCACTGAACTAAAAAATGAGTTGTTAAAAAATATAGGTTTGCCAGGCAGGTTCCCTCTTAAACAGAAGATTTTGATCCATTTTTGTATGTCTGTATTCAAGTATAGGAACTGGGGGCACATGTCAGGGGGGAACATGTGGTCCAGTGGTAAGGTGCTTACTTCAATACTCTCTCTACCCAGGCTGTATTAGGGGTATCAATGTTGGGAAGGTAACAGACTCACTGAAGAGGAGGTGTAGCATTCTCCCTACAGCACCACTATATGGGGCGTCTGGCACAAACGCTTCGAAAGAGAGATGGGCACTCCATTCTCGTTTATACACAGGTCTGTCCCCTATTAACATTTTTTTATAGGAACCCATTATATCGCAATGCTAATCTCAAAATTCATATTCGATGGTTACATATCTGAGATGTCACATGGATTTCCTCTGTAAACAAGAATATGAATCAGCAAAAATATAACACAAACAAATACGCCAAGCTGTATTACGACTTCTTCCACCTTTACCAGGTGCACTCTTTGCAAACAACGTAGGATCCAGATTGTCTAACGGCACACCTTTGGTACTGAACAACCGTTGTGCCCTCTGATCCAACGTGCCACCGCATTTGAGGCCTAAAGCCATCAGGGCTGATTTTTTGGACTATCCAGGCCCAGAGAGGCCAACTCCTGTGAATAGACATAACATGAGTGTTTGTAAAAGCACATGCCATCATGTGAATGCATGAAGGTTGTAACTGCAATAGCTGCCATTTGGCAGAAATTCCTGTCAAACATACTATTATAAACCAAGTTTTTTTGTTCAGGTGGCTCTTGAAATGGTTCTTCAGGCAACACTTTCTTCATTGTGGTCGTAAGTCTATTGACTGGTTAAGCATACACCTTTAAGTCACTATCAGTGATCATCTAAAAATTGTTAAAATATTTAAGTTTCTTAGTCCTGGTTTAGGAATTGAAGGATGCAGTACAAAATAAGCCACGGTTTGAATCAGATGAAGGCCGTAATTTTTTCTCATTGTCCGTCCTGCCATTTTGAGCCCTCAAATCCATTTCATTCCCAAGATATAAACAAAAAACCACCGTTTTAGTGGTTAACAGTAGTGAATAGGCTTGGCAACATGCATTATTGCGTCTACCATCAAAACCTGCAAGTTTGTTTCCCACAGTACTTGATGGGGTGTATGTGCAAGTGCCAGGGCTCTCATTCAGTAGAGAACACAATACACATAAATCAGAACCACCACCTTTAAGCTAACAGATCCTTGTTCAGTGTGAGTTATTTAATTTTAAGTGTTGCAATGTTGACTTTGAACTATTATAAAGATTGTGATACTGGATCGTGTGGCCATGTGTTTATGCACACACTTAACTGAATGACGTGTGGTCAGTCCATTACCCCCTCATCATTTAAAGCAACTCAGAATAAACATCTGTGTATGACCTTTAAAGGGGCATTTTGTGATCCACAAACCCCCCTCCCCCCCAGCCCATCCCACCTAAACCAACCTACAAAAATTTGAGATTTTTTTATATCATCATAACACAAAACCGCAAGATCAGGATCCCCCTACTCAAATTTTTGGTGATTTTTTAACTTTTAAATAAATACCATGAAATAAACACCATGAAAAAAAGGTGCTGGAATCACAAAATGCACCTTTAAGCTAAAAATGTACAATTTTCAATTGCTGAACAGATAACTAGACATACAGTCCCTGTTCATAGAAAAGTTCATTGCCCTTCAAAGTAAAGTCCATTTCCTAGAAATGACCAAATAATTCACTATTACATTATGAATACTACTACCTTATTAATGACGCAGGAACTACCTTCAACTAATTATCTTAAATAATTAAGTAATAGTTTGAGAGAAACATCTCCAATTTGGCTCACCTCTGAGGAAGAGAAAGCAGACAGGTCTAAATGAGCTCCGGCAGGGTCATAGCCACTTGTGGCTTCTTTCCGGAAGGACCAACAATATCAGTTATGATAACCCGTGCTTATCATAGCTTGCTCGGCATAGCTTTTCAAAGCTCCAATCTCGGTTAGACGTTTCATATAGAAGTCCCATGGATGCAAATGAGGATTACAATTGATTCTGTCATGCGCGCTATGACGTTGTGCATTAGCTTTTGATGGAATGAAGCAATCCAATACCTCATTGCATCCATGGACTTCATATGAAACGTCTACCCAAAAATCATAACTTGCCTGGTGATGTTAGTAATACCTGTGAATTTTCTTAAACAATTTGACCCCCCCTCCTTTTTCAATCTTATTACTATTGTTTGGTTTCCTCAAATTCATAATGCAATAGTGGCCAGAACAAGCATCTATTCAAATGCTTTTTGATAAAATTGAACTTACATGGCATCGTAAATCATGAGGTCTCAATCCCAAAGAAATTATAGTGACATAAATATATCCTAAATAATAGGGATTCATAATAGGAAACCGTTGTGATTTGTGAAGCTACTGCAAGAGAAGTGTTGTTTATTTTCATTGAAATATCATATGATACATAATGATTGTATTCATGGTTTCACTTATATGTGGGAAACATAGTTTGCACATAATTAATTGTTTAACTCTTGTTAATTGCAACTATCCATTATGGTTAAAACTCAAGGCCATCGGGAAAGTTGCCGCACATCCAATGTGTCTCATTAGTTTTTCTTATTCTTATTCCATCTCATCTGCAAGTATAACATGGGCTTCAGCGGCGAGTATAAACCTGCAAGTAATCTAACAGCAACTCAAAGTACTGAAAGAAGATGAAACAGTAAATATAAACACTATTGCAATGTAACTGGGAATGTGAGTTTCCCCAAATCTCAAAGAACTCACTCATTGTAACATTTCTTATCTCTCCTGGATAAGGGAAAGATTAATAAGAAATATATCCATCCTGTCTACCTGGAGAAACTAAGTAGTTAAAATTTCAAAAAACTTTCCTCATTTGGTATTAAAATTCTATTGGGTTTTTAGATGTGCCAGATACGTAACATTATTTTTAAAATTGAATATTGTCTATAACCTTGGACATCCCAAAACCTCACCAAAACTCACAGAGCTGAGGCTCTAAAAATGCACTTCGTCCCAAATCATGTGATGATGCTATCATATGAACACCACATATGGACTTGAAATCACTGGCCGGGCCAGACAACACCCTCAGGCGTGCTATCCCTGGTCATGGGATTCAGGCGCCGGGGTCCCTGGTTCGATCCCACTCAAGATGTGTATCTTCTTAGCTTCTATCCCTTTATCCCTTCCTTCCTCCAGGAGAAGGGAGCGGGCATTATTTATGCGGGGGGGGATGGGATTGAGGGTTTTCAACTTTTTTCGGCAAAAAATGGTTCGCGTTCCCCCCTTCGCTTCCGTTCAAAAAATTTCCACTCCCCCCTTGGATCATGACTGATTTCTTCATTTAAAAAGTAAAAGTTAAATTCCCCCTCTCTCTCGTTGATGATGAAAAATTCACGGTCCCCTCTTCATCTCTTACAAAAAAATTTTCGGGTTCCCCCATCAAATCCCCATTCCCCCCTGGTGTAAATAATTGGAACCCTCCCTAGGTGGACGTCAAAGAACAGTGTTAGGTAATTTCAACCAAATGAAAGTAGCATATTCAAGGCAATGCTCACCTTCTGTATCTGATCTTTCTCTCCTTTGGTATCTCAAACAAGTGGTCAAATGTTGCCAAGTAGGTAAGGTAATCTATTTTTGAATCGAAGAGAAAATTCATTTACAATCATCCAAAGTGCTTGGCAACCTGCAGTGTGCACTATTGCAAAATGACATTGATCATGTTCCACAATCCCAATTTTTACAATTCAGTTAAACTTGCTTGTGCTATTTGATTATTTTCTCACTCACACCACTGCATTATCCCATGACTACCATCTGAAGCCACCAAAGTAGTCTTTAGATAATTGCCAAAGTGAACTAACGGAACAATATTTTAACTTGCATGCAGACTCTATAATTATAACAAAATCTTGACAAGAATTACATGCAGTGTGAATACACCCCACAAGAAAGTTAGAAAATACAGCATTTGTCTCAAAAAAAATGGTACAATCAAAAACCACGATTTTTTCAATATTATATCTCAACATAAGTAAGTGTTTTGTATTGTTCACCTTCAAAGAGAAAAGAACCGGATTTCCGGATTTTTTGTTTTTTTCAAATTTTTTTTTCTCAATTGCTTCTTTCAATCGAGAAAACTCCAGTTTACTGCGCAACACAAAAATCGAGTTTGTGCCACTTTCTGGTGAGTGAAAACGGTGAACGAAGTAGTTAAACATAAGTTCTTCACACTTGAACAGAATGGAAATTCTTTATAAAAAGGGATTAACTTCATAAGAAAAACTCTAAAAGAAACGGAAACAGTACCATAATGGTGGAAGTTATGAGCAGTAAGTAAGTTCTGGCTTTAAGATAAAAGTGAATAATCATCACATACTTGTGTTTGTCAGATATGAAGAACATGAGCGACAACCGGCGAACAGCAATCTGGAGGAGAGAGTTCTATGGTCTTGAAGTATCATGAAACGCATATTCCTACCACCACTTGAACTTGCTTCCCAATTCAATTTTATTGACTTAACAATTAGTAAATGCACAAAGATAGTGCAATATTTTAAACCATTATTTGATTTGAGTGTGTTTATTTGGTTGCAATTACATTCCTTCTTGGCATGATTTAACAGGATACCATCTTGTCATAAAGGCAAAAAGCTCCATTTCATGACGTGCAATATAAAATATTTGTATTGGTTTTATTATGAAAAGAAGATTTTTATTAATGAACTATTATGTTGACTATTAAAAAACTTGTGTCGGATTAAAAGTAGACTTCTTTGTTCCAAATGTAATATGTTGTTTTGTTTCTTTTTTCAAGTTGCAATCTGTTGTGAGCTTTAAGACAGAATGGCATAACTAGGCGAAACAACTCTGCCCATGCATTAAAAGAGTGTCAAAAACGATTTTGGTATATCGCACTAAATCGATTATATCTCGGATTGACCCAAAAGCAAATGAGATGAAAACAAACACCCATTGGAAGCCCGGTCTTTGTTCTTTAAACATTATGTCAAGTGTAAAAATGACTCTACTTTGAAATTCATTATTTAACCATTTTTTTTATGATTGTACCATTTTTTTTAGACAGGCTGTACAGCGCTACTGATACAAGTGTCAATTGCCGTTTTGTGGTTTGTTGAAGATGAAGTTACACTGTCACATAAGGTCACCAATATGGGGGACACTATCCAAGGTCACATAAGTCACAATAATGTGGGGACCCTACCCAAGGGACCTATTGTATAAGTTCATAAAATGTGTAACCTGTCTGGGACGGAAACAGTGGGCAATATGTTTAGGGTTAACATTTGGGTCAACATTTTCCACAGACAGATACACAGACACGACAGAAGCAATCCCTGTGGAGAAAATTGATAATTATACACTTCAATTATGGTTGAGCTCACAAAGACACTCAAATAAACAGATTAAAATTAAACTTCCAGATATGGCAAATGTTATAAAGGAATTAAATACATGATAGAGCATTGACACTTATCGAGGGAGGGAATTCCACATACAAATGGGGTCTGAGAAAGACTGGACTCTTCAAATGGTAGTTGCATGGTAGGGATGTTGATACCTGGGGTCTTGTTGATAAAACTCGATATTTAATCTGACTATGTTCAAATGATCATTAATAATGTTAGATAAATGAATGGTTAATTAATTGCATTTTCTACTTTTCCGCCCGTTTTCTTAAACATTTGGGTTGTTGTTGCATAGAATTCACTGGTTCTTGCATCTTGCAGGGTTCGGAAAACTTCCGGAAGAAACATATTTCTTCCGGAAGAATGGAAGAAGAAACTGGAAAAAATAGGTGTTTCTTTCCAGTTCTTTCCGGAAGAAACTGGAACGAAATAAAAGAAATGTATTATGGAAAACATACTAAATTTCACCATATTCATCTGCTTGCACTTCCAAATAATCACGGCTCTTAGTTAATTTACATACTAAAGTTATTTTTTTTCAAAATTAATTTTAAAAGTTTATAGCATGTTAGTATACCTTGCAGGTATATAGTTAAAAATTTTTTCACATTTTGTTTGGACTTGGTATCAAAATAAAACAGAATGATAATTGTTAATTTATTTTCCAAGTTCTTTCATGTGCACATTTTATACTATCGCAGTTGTTAATTGTAGATGCAAAACAATGATAAAAGCTGTTAAAATCTGTATGGCCAATTTGTTAATTTTAAAATACAAATCATAGAAGTAGCAACCATTAAGTGTTCTTTTGTTGTTATGCTAGTGGGCGAGACCTGAGGTTAGGGAGACTAAAAATATTTGAAGATGTTTCAAGTCTTTCAAGGAGTCTCTGCTTGGCCTGGCTGGTGTGAAACGTGAGAATCAGTTTCTTCCAGTAATTTTATATTTTAACTGACTTTTAGTTTCTTCCGCGTTCAGTGGAAGAAAGAACTGGAAGAAACCCCGTTTATTCCAGTGGAAAAAAACCGCGGAAAAAAAACGCGTTTTTACCCCGCTGTGGAAGAAGAAACTGGCGGAACCCTGCATCTTGGCATCAGTGGATTTAGCCTAGTTTGACCTAGGAACTATACTGCAGAAACAGCCAATTGTTCACAAAACTAAGATTCCAACCTACTAAGACCATGCTTGAGATGTGTATGTTGACCTATTGGCCCTGGGGGAACTATAGTCCATGTCTTACCTCTGGCAGTGATGTCATAAACATTCACGCTGCATCAAGAAATACCGTCTGTGCGTGCGATAAATTGCGTCGTTTCAAGTCAGCGCGAGCGCTTTACTCTTGCGACCAACAATCTCGCGCTGACGTCACTGCACCGCACGGTAGATACACGGACTATAGTCACTATGTTGGTATTCTCAAGATGGTATTCTGAAAGGAGGAATAACTTTAGACCTGGGGTTTTAAATCGGGTTAGTCCTACAAGAGGGGGACCTTTTTTCCTTTCCAAAAACTGTGAAAGTCAATGTAACGGGTGAGAAAATTCCTCATGGTGGGCTGTTCCAGCCCATCCTGAGGAATTTCTAACCTGTTACAGCACACTTTTAGAGTATGTTGTAAGAAAAAAAGGTTCCCCTATGTAGGACTACCCCTGATTTAAACCCAGGGTCTAAAGTTAGTCTCCTTTCAGAATACAAGCTCAAAGGGTTTAAACCAGGGTTGTTCTACATTGAGTGCAGCTTTTTTCCCTTCCAACCATACTCTGAAAGGTGTGTGAATGCGAGAAATTTCCTCCTGGATGGGCCCACCATCCATGAGGAATGGAATTTCTCACTGTATTTAAAACTTTCTTATTGATCCTGAAGTCCCCCAGTCCATAAGACACAAACAAAAAATAAAGAACCAAGGCTCTACCCGGAAAACGGACTTACTTTTGTTGCCGGTATGGCATGCCATGGGGATACGGATAGGATTTTAGTACCACAAACATCGTAAGTCAATATACATACCAGGTTATGTTGCATTACACTAACATTGTAAGCAGTTTACACTGTCAACATTAGCACTGACATTGAACGGCCGCCGATATTTTATTCAATTGAAAGTGATTTGCGGGCCAGGCAGGTTGGGTAGGGTCTTTGCCACCCAAGGTGAGAATTGACGTGAAACAAAGGGGCCAAGGCCCAGTCTGTGCTCCTCACTTTACGCCCAACTGGCAGGAGATCTCTTGCCAGCACTTGCACCAGGAACGTTTTTAAGGACAAATTTCCCGCATATGTTTGCAGACACAAACCCAATTAATACTGACCAGGCCAGGGCTGTCAGGAGAATCATCTGCCCAGCACTTGCGCCAGGTCGCCACTATACCCAGTCCATGGCACTCCATGACATGCTTACCTGACCCAATCACTGACTCCATACCAGATGGCAGTCAGGACCTGCCCACCACCCAGTAGAAAAAAAAAATTGCCTTGGGTGGGAGGGAGGGATTTTTGGCACAACCTATCCGTTTTCTCCCCAGCCGAAAAATGCGACCTCTGAGCAAAAAACGAGCGTGATTAGAACCTAACCGCCGGAATGAGGAACTCCCTAATTGGCTGGAGGCTGTTCAGCCTGTAGCCTCGCCGCAGCTCAAAGGTCACTCATGTACCTGCATGCTGATAGGGCAGAGACTGTGGGGAATTACATGGAGCTTGACTCACCCACCCCCCAAAACAATTAAACACCACCCAACAGGACAAGGGAGGACGAATTGGCGACTCAAGGACTCAAAATTGGCTTTGATCAGACAAGCTGATAAAAGCGGCAAGTATGTTGAAAGGAAAAAAGGCCCACTCGTGTAGACCTAACCCTGGTTTAACCCTCATCTACCTGAGCCATTTTTTGTAACAAAACTCCCGAGGGGAGGGGGTGGTTACCACCCACCCATGTAATTTTCATTACTGAACATCCGATTCCTGTAAATTTGGTACCACAGGATAGCTTAGAGTTTCTTCTTTCCATTGGTATCAAATTAAGTACCAACATCCCTATTCATATATTGAGGAAAGTATGAAAGTACCGAATATAGGGTGGAAAATTGATATTTAGCAATTTTAGCGACTCAAAACCTTATTATAGCAATAAAATGCTCTCATAAACTAGCCATTTCCCATCAAGTAGAGGCAAAAACAACATGAAAATTGGATATTCCTAACTTTTTTGGCCAAAAATTGAATTTTCCCCTATTCCACACTGTGTTTCTATGGAAATTGACAGTTTTGCTGACATGCGAACTTTATGACATCATTGTGACGTAATGCTAGGCATGTTGGTACTCATTTTGGCATCAATGGAAAGAGGAGGACCATAGCTATCTATTGGTACCAAAATCAAATGTCTGTGATATTCCTGTGTTGTGCTCGGCATGTTGGTACTTCTCTCCCAAAGCCCCCCCATCCATCATTTTGGGATCACCCTGTATCTTACCTATTGACAATTACATTAAATAATTCGGCACCAAAAAAGGGGGTTTTAGCAAGCCGGGGAAAAAATCTGAAGGGTGGTGGTAACCACCCCCACCCCCCTTAGGTGAGGGTTAAACCTGGGTCTAAAGTTTGACTCCCTTTGAGAATATCAGCCTAAAAATTCAAACATTTTTCTTTTTTTTCTCTCAAGAATTGTAAACTATGCATTTTCATACCACAAACTGAATTAGCATTCAACAAGCTTAGTCTTACGTAAGTGGTTCTAAGATGGCTTCCCAAATCATCTCATGGGGGAAGCCACCTCAAAAGCTGCTAAAAATATTATATAGAATCTATCTAAAGGGTTGAAAAGATTACTTGATTACCTCCACATTTTTGAGATTGATATACTTGTCATAACACTCATGCATATCTAGGTATTTGCCATAGCCCTCCTCATCCGTGAAATCAGCCAGGGTCTGCATGTCTTCTGTTGGATTTTCACGCTCCTCGCCAAGCATCTCAAACTCGATAGACATGGGAACAGAAATCTGAAAAATGATCAATATGGGACACCTTACAAGACATAAACAACAGATTACTTGCAATTCAAAATTCAGAATTTAAGTGTTGCTAATTGTGATTGCATCTCACATGATACACACTGCCGAAATTCAAAATTTACTTTAACCCCTACCCACCCACTGCTTTACCCAAGAGGAAGTAGAGTGTTCTTCCCACAATGCATTTCTTGCAATACAATTTATGCATCGGTTGTCACATGAGTTCATAGTGCCAACAATTAATTAAATTGCAAGATAAGATTGGGATGAGTTCTGTTCACTTAGATACTTTTTGTCACTATAAACTCATATGACAACCAGTGCAAAAATTATATTGGAAAAATTGCATTGTGGGAAGAACACTATATCTCCTCTTGCTTTACCCCATCAAAATTAAGATTTTGGTATCAAAAGAAAGTTCATGTTTTTCTCACTTCTCCAGTGAAATTTTAGGCCCAGAAAATGTTATATATAAAACGTCTCCAAATGTGGTCGACCACATTTAACACACACTGTCCTATTTTTGTTTCTATCCAAACAACTGGACCAATTTGAGTGTTTTTGGTGATATACTTCCATGTAAGGCAGAAAACAACATGAAAAACTTGATCATGATTGAGTCACCCAACTTTATTTTTAAATAATTTTTGCCCTTAAACGCAGCAATTTTACCTTTTGTTTCATCAAAGTATCCCATCCCTTTGTCATTGAAAATGATTTTTTACTTTTACCAAGGTACAAGCCAACGGGAAAAAGGGCATGAGGTGTACAATTTCTTGGCTATGTTATAACAAAGTCATTGCATTTTGCTAATGGCAACTCTATTTGTAACAGGGGTGTCTATTCTTCCGTTATTCGTCCCTGAGGCGGGGAAATTGGTTTTGTCTCTATGGTCATTTGGGAAGAATTTGTTGCTTAGGAAATTGGAACCAATGTTAAATTTTGGGGAAGAATTGTAATAAATGTGGCAAGGAGGGGGAATGATTCTGATTTTCTGGAAAAATAGACACCCCTGATTTGTAGAAATACCCTTAAATTGCACTACAGCAAATCTTCAGGAGAGAATTAACTGGGAGAATTTTTTTATAGAAAATTCTCACGTCTGCATACCTCATTTGGATGTCTTCTGTGGAACTCCTTGATAGTCTTAAGCCTTGTGTAGAACTCTTGAAATTCATTTGGACCTGATAATGCCTGCACTTCTTCTTTGCGTAATCTGCAAATATATTTGTTTTTCATTAAAGGCCGACACAGATGAAAGGAATGGTGTATAAGAGTTGTGTGAGATTGGTGATGCTGTATGGGAATGAGACATGGTGTCAGAGCAAAAATGAGATGGGGATTTTATGATTGAGAGAGAAGGAGAGAGAGCAATGATGAGAGAGATGTATGACATGAAGTTGATGGATAGGATGAAGACTGGGGACTTGATGCAGATGTTGGGTTTGGAAGCAGTGGACTGGTTAGGAAAGGCAAATGGTGTGTACGTTGGTATGGGCATGTGCTGAGGAAGGATGACAAGCATGTTTTATGATGGGCTTTTGTGTTTGAGGTGGGCAGTTTGAGGAGGAGGAGGAGGAGAGGATGACCAAAGAGGACATGGAAGCAGCAAGTGGAGGAGAGTAGGAGGGTTGGGTTGAGGATGGAGGGATGCATTATGGGCGAATAGAAGAAGGGAGTAAGGGCACTTGCTTACGAGTGTGAGATAAATCCAGCCACCCTAATCATATCTTTCACATTGAGGGAACGAATTCCATATGGCTCCCCTCCCCTACTAATTCTGCAGCTTTGCCGGAATAAACCAAAGGAAAGTTGCAGAATTAGTAGGGAGGGGAATATATGGACTCTTACCCAACTTTACTCAAGGGTATCAAGTGAACCCAAGGGCTAGAATCACAAAATGCACCTTTTGTATAAGTGGTATTATCTTCCTTGGAAGTCAGTGACATCATCACGGTCAATCAGGGAGCAAAAACGCATAAATCTATTCCCGCTTTAAACGCAGGTGTGGTGCACCAGTCGCTTGTAGAATCAGGTCCACGATATAATGCTGCTATCCTGAATAGCCAACGTCATTAGCAAAGTCCCTCAAGCCCACGTGGCGCTCGCTATAGGCATATTTAATGTCTTTGATACTTGCAGACTTAAAATGGGCAACTTTATGTTTAAGCATTATAACAACATTACAGTACTTTTGATAGTTATGTTGTAAACATTCTGAATCATGATTATCATACGAGAAGGCTCAAAATTATAACATTCAAAAGCAAAAAATCTTTTTTCTCAAAGTCAATCAGAATTCTGGTCCAGCATTATGGAATTCGCTACAACCATGTCTGAAACATCAAAATCTGTAAAAACATTTTTCGAAACCAATTTAACAAGAAACCTTATCTCTCAATAATTGATGCAGGTAGAACCTTAGAAGCGGCGTCAGATACACTTTCATTCTATCAGCTTTCCTATCACATTTGGCCATAGAAAATGCTGCAAGAATGTCCATCAATTACCGTTTGGAATCCCAAATGCCCAAATCCCGCAGATCTTGTCCGCCCCCTGGTTCAAGTCATATATTCTTTCTAGGGTGCCACACAAGCTACAATATGTGCACCAATGTGCTCAAATAGCATCAATAGCTATCAATAAACTCAGAATTTTCCTCGTGCAGTACGGACTATTGCTGTGATAAATTTGCCTTTACCAACCAGCCTGAACGACATCTAGAAAATTCAGAATTTTTTCATCAAGATCTCGCTTTTACGTGTTAAACCGGGGGAAGGAGGGGAGTCGGATTTATTTGGTGGCAATCCACTCTGCAAATTAGCACTAGATATAAATACCAGTAAACATGTATATAGATTCTATGGTGTTAGTTAAAGGCTCATGATACGGCAGTTTTCTATCATAACTGTGCAAACATTGTACTGCAAAAAGCCACGCCAAAAAGAATCTTATACGCAGGGGGGTAGGACATGCCCAACCTAACCACAACAGCAAATTCAACTGGCATAACTTCCCGGGGCTAGTCTTTTTCAACTACTTAACGGTAAAGGGCGCTCTTACGCATATCGAACGGTTACACAATGACTTGACTAAAGACTCAGTCCTGGTCACCAATATTTAAAATCGAAATGACCGTTATTGAAAATTACCTATTTGCGCGGGTTTCATCCACTAACCCCGACGGAATTTTTGAAGCCAATAATTTTTTCTTAATTTATCATGATATTACTAAGATCTTTTGAACAAATTTTAAATAATGATTTTTACATATCACCTGGGACCGAGACTGCCATAGTAATGCACTAACGCAGTTCCTCAAATTACGTTTGGGCAAAATCCCAATGCACAACTCGAGCAGATCGTGTCCACCCCCCACCCTGCTTTTTGTTGCAATGAGCGTCCGTAGTCCTCGTGTGCTTTGTATACGTTCGTGCTCGGACTCGTGGAGTTTCCATAGGCGTGTAGGACCCCATATACCTGAGAATTAACTAAATTGGAATAAATAACATTCTCAGCAGTCCCCCCCCCCTAGGGATTTTTGAAATGGCGCGAAAATTGAATTTTCAAATTGCATTTTTCTCCAAATTTCTTCTACGAACTAAAATTTGCAGAACAAACTGCTTGCTTTTTTGTGTTTTTAATTAAAGATAAGTCACCTAAATAGCTTAAAATGCTCAAAATTGTCTTCTTGCCGTATAGTAAAATTGAATTCATCAACCCAGATAGCAAACTGACGTAGGGCCGAATTCGTGATACGTCGGCACGGTCGCGATCGTCAAACCAACTTCGAGCAGATGTTGGGAATACGGTGGGGAAAATGGTTTGTTTTATGGTCGGCAACCAACGTCAAGCCCACGTTGGGAAAACGGTTGGGAAATTGTCTTAGATTGTCGCAAACCCCATCAATCCGACGTTGGGAAAAACGGTGGGCAAATGGTGGTTGGATGGCGGGGGAACTGGTCGTTGTTTTTGTTCGGCAGGCCCACGTTGTGCAGATGTTGGGGGATTGGTGGAGTGAATGGTCCTTTTATGGTTGGTAACCCAACGTCGGGGTGAAGTTGGGAAATGGTGGGGGAACTGGTCGTTTTGGTGGTCGGCAGGCCAACGTTGGGGCAATATGTTTTCCCGCATACTATCATTAGGCAAATATTCTAATTAGGCCTATTAATAAAGGAAATTTAGTAGGCCTATGCCGAAACGGACGGGCTTGGTCGCAAAAATAAGGGCATATGCTT
>JAMKCH010009225.1:0-33819 GCA_023653785.1 Ophioderma brevispina
TCTAATCTACTAGTCTACTTGGCCAAAAAACAACATTAGTTTTGCATTTCTGAAATTGAGAGTAAATCCAGAAATAAATAGGAAAGGACAAGATTCCTTGTAGATGCTCAGACCTGGGCACACCAGTTTTAAAATTGCACTGTTTATGGGGCTGTGTTCCTTCTCGCCTTTCTGTCATAGATGTTGTGGTTTATTTTTCTCTGAAGTAAGGTATAAACAAATTGTTTTGATTTAACCAATGAATTCTGTGCATTATGCATATCCCAAATGTCTGAGTACTACTGATTAAGGCTACACAATAGACTGATTTAACACCAGGACATGAGGCTTCCACATGGGAGTTTTCTGTAACCTGACCTGTCTGACAAACTTTTTTCTGACCCTTATGAATTCGGAACTTTAACAACGGAATACACCTTTTTGTAAATTCCGTGGAGGTTTCCGAATTCAATAAGTGCTTCAGAAAAAGTTTCAGATGGTCAGTTCAGAAGCTTCCCATCCATAGCCTGTGTCTAGAAAAACTGGAAGAATGGCTAGCAATATGGCACTGTCAGCGCCCCTGAAAAAACCTGCAATATCATGAATTATTAAAATACTACTTCAAAATCGCCCTTCATCGTAATATCAACAAAATATGCACAGCAATATTCCCGTGCAAAAAACCGTTTTTTTCAAATTGGAAGTTCCACATCTATCGGACCTTAGCGTATCTGAACAAATGTAAAGCAAAATGGGCCCATTTTTATGCACATGGAAAACATTTTTTTACTGTACAAAGTATTTTCTAAATTGTTCTCACTAAAGTGGTGCTTCATCACTCATTTTTTTCTCCATCCCATACAGCTTACTGTTGGAACAGCCATGTCCGTTTCCTCCAATTGTTCTGTAATTCTACCCTCACTGCCATTACGGGCTGGCAGGAGCTATGATTCTGATGGCCAATATGCTGAATTAGGTACCGGGACTAACATGCACAATGTTTAGCAGGTGGTCGTGTTCTAACAATACAACACATTCTTAGGAGTTAGTGTAAATCTGTCTCTGAGGTTGTATCTTTCAAAGTACATCTTCTCTCATCCCACAGCACTATAGTATTTTGCTCTACGTTTCTCCAAAATAACAAAAGGTTGTATTTGTTTTACTACACTTAACATTGAATTGACCAAATTCCTCATGCTCACCTGAACCAATGCAGTAGTAACATGCAGTATTTTGTTACTACTTCACCATGGCACCAATGTAGGAGTCTAAACTCTTTTTTTCTAAGACACTATCAGTGATGTTCCAAGAGTCAAAATATTTGAAAGTTGCAGAAATAGCTTCAACGTGAAGGGTAGGGTTCTGTAGAATTCTATGAGTACTCTTTCCACTGAAGAATTATCACGAAAAGGAAGAAAACGGCAGTGTTCAACGTATACGAAACCTCCATTCATTTGCGTGTTGTGGTAAGTGTCCGTTCGTACAGTATGAACTACATTTCCGATTTTGGTAGCTTATTATGTTCTTCTGGGTCCTAATATTTTGCAGGGCATTTTTAGGATACCTATGCTTGTTAAAACAGCAAAATCGGAGTTTTGATGATTTTTTTTATTTTTGATTTATCAATCACTGATAGTGCCTATAACAATTCCTTCAATTGGTCAACAACAGGATCACACTGATTCAAATCAATAGTCATAGGGTTAGCAATAAAAGTCTGTACCACTTCACTTAAGGAAGTTGCCATAGCAATTACCACACTATCAGTGATTCTAATAATTCATTTTACATAATTTTTCATTATTAAGTCATGCTGGGTTGCATTACCAAACGTCATCTAATTTTAGGTCATTTCTCTCAATTCTTGGAAAAGTCTTCCAGAAGGGTCATCTTACTGAGGATTTTGATGATATGAAAGCTTTTGAAAACCAGTGTTTGATTTCTCTTTGGTTCTTCCCAAACTTTTTTTTAACAAAGTGTGTAATCTGGTGCAACTACAAATGGGTATAATTCCATTCTTGTAATTGTAAAGATTTTTCTTGTGAAACCATAAGCTTAAAAGTGTATACAGGCAACCATTGTTTTTTTGTTAATTCTTCATCAGTTGGATGTTTAAATACACTATGCATGAAAAGCACCCTGAGCTCTTAAGCATGATCTCCATCCTTTGATGCACCTTGCATGCTGCTGTCTTGTCGACCAGGTCTATTTTGCTTTCCCATTATTTTGTTTCCAATAGCAGCCATTCGGTGTCCTTCCTCGTTCTAATTAGAAGTTCAGCTTTTGAAAAACACCAATTGCATTTAAAGTCAAGACTGTCAGTCTTTTCCTATAGGTATCATAAAACAGCCAGGAATCCCTTCAAGGTTCAGCATTTATCCCTGGAGGCAGCTCTAGTGGATCTGCTGTTGCTGTGAGCTGCGGTTAGTTGCTTTAAGGGCTGCGATTAATATCTTTGATCATAGTTCCAGTTTGATTTCAATTATTCTGTGCATGATTAACGGTAAAAAAGATGTGTCTTCCAGTTGCACACCACCAAATAATGGCCATTGGTTAATGTACAAAATGGCCCTAATTAAAAACTAAATTTCTAGTTAATTGACCGTTACTCAGGTCACTTAAATGATACATACGTTGGACTGCTAGACTTCTGCATCCATTCAGCACATGAAAAATCATGTTCCCCACGGATTTTTTTTTTCGAAGGCTATATGAAGCGTGTGAAGACAACCATGAGTTCTGATCCCTATGAAAAACTGTAGCTTCTATGTCAAAATATTTCCTTGGGGTGGAGGTGTATTTTTTGTAAAATAGTACTGTAATACTCAGAGTAAGACTCGCACACATTTTTGTCTTTATATGTGCTGATTTGTATCTGTTAAAATAAATTTCTAACATAAAATATGGGCCAGGGAGAGTTAGTTACAGTTCTGCTCTTTTTGTTCTATTTTAACTTAGACCAGTCACTTTTGTACCCTTTCCCCCAAACACTTTTCAGCCAGAGGGTGCCAGTCCAGATCGATTTAGTGGTGTGGACTCTTTCCATTTTGATACACAAAAGCTGTTGATTGTACAGAAGTAATTGCCCTTTCAAGTACCGTAACAGATTTATCAGTCTGCCGATATTATACAATATCGCCCAGTATCTTTTTGTATCTTGTGTCCCAGAATTTAAGGATGGAATAGCTTACAGATAGCATCATCTCAATCAATTCAATGAACTCATATAAAACCCAAAGAGTTAATTAAATATTAGGCAACCCCCCGCGACAATTTAGCAGACGTTAAGTGGCCATTCCGTCTTCTCCCGTGGCTTTTACATGATTTGTTCCTGAGTCCATCACCACGTACCAATCCAGAACCAGATACCCACATACAGAGAGGAAGCTTCAAATTTAGAACCTGGTGTGCAATATTGCCCATACAACAATTACTTTCTTATGAAATAATATGCTCTAATAAGTCCCTCAATTTGAGCTATGCTGAATTAATCCAGGCTATTTCAGATGAATTCCATACATCCCATGAAAGGCACAACTGGGAATAATATGCCTGGCTAATCCCATTTTGTTTCATCTGGGGGCCACGGGCCACTGGTTAGGCACCCAAAACCATCCACTAATTGTTATTTTCCCCTAACAGTTCCCCATTATTTTGGTCAGGTCAATGAGATGATTAAGATTAAATATATTGCCATGGAGAGGGGGTTCGAACTCACAATTACAATGTTTAGTATCAAAAGTACTCGCTTTATTTTCCCCTGTGCACTGCATATGCAACCATCCATGGATCATGACTTGATCATGATATTCCACATGCATTCAATGCCCTTATGGGAGACAGAGACATATCATTGTGCCTTTCATGGGGTGGACTAGCCCAATACAAATCTTATTTGTGTCAAATGTACTTGCCTATTGTCACACCGGTTTCCACTAGTACTAATTTTGACGATGCGCTATGGTAATTAACAAGAGAAGTTGTTTTTTCTTTGCATTTATGCCTGTGTATGATTTTGCTTTAAGTATGTTTAAAGTGCACTATCAGTGATTTGCTAAATCAGAAAATGAAAAACATCAAAAACCAGATTTTTAATGTCTGTAACAAGTACAGGTACCTAATTATCCTGCAAATGATAAGGCCAGCCCAGAGCAACTAACAAGGACAACATTGGGTATATTAGCATTACTGTCCGTACGGACACTTACTACAACACGTAACATGGAGAGTCATATCTTTGAACCACTTTTTGCCGTTTTCTTCCTTTTTAGCAATTCTTTTAGTTGGAAAGAGTAACTATGAGAATTATACAGATTATCCTTCACTTGTAAAGCTATTACTGAAAATTTCAAATATTTGGACTCTTCCGGGTGAATCACTTATAGCGTCTGTACCACCACTGGGAGTGCCACATTGTGTAAAACGTTTTTCTTAGGAGTGTGAACTGCGCACTATTATGAGATGCGATTTATTCCGTATTGAAATACGGTTGTTTACACAATTTGGCACTCGACGACCCTCTTAAGTGTGTCAAGTTATAATTGATGCAATGCACCCTCTCATTTGTGAACAAGATTCCTGCTTGGTGTATGCATTGTAATGATAGTGAAATGTACATACAACACAGTATTTGAGTAATTCGACAACAATAATGTCTCAAAGCTTATGACTTTTCAAAATTCAAAGTGTGATGCACTTTTGTTTTTGCATGTAAGGCCAAGGTTTGCAATGGTTGACCCCATTCATCTTCTAATGTTCAACTCAATGAAAAAAATCAAAGCTAAGTGGGAAATTAAAATTGATTCACTCACACATGGCCGTAATTATCTTTGCTTTGGCAAAGTGAATATGGGAGAGCGTGGCCGTAGTTAGGGGCTGCATGGGGCGCAAATTTACCAACAAAATCCCGGGTTCGAATCCCGGTGGGGTCGTGGCACTGCTGGGATTTAATTGGGTACTATAATTCTGGATTTGATCGCTATACAGGCTATGATTAAATACAGAATTACCCCTCTCCTCCACTGGTTCACATGGTAATTGGGGCAAAATGGATCGTGAAGCATGTCCTTAAGAGGGGACATTAAGCAGCTGGTCCCATGTATAGACAGTCACAACTGTACATGCACAGCGCAGTCAGTGTCGAATAAGAGTAGGGTGAAAACCAATGATTTCCCAATCAGCCCCCAGCTTCAAATAGCAGGCATGAGAGTTAGGAGCGTCCGCTATAAGAGATACACGGGCCCCGGATCAGCACACTCAATTGAATAAATCCTGACACCACCAAAAGCCAGTATCAATGAATTGTGGATACGCTAAGAAAAGAGCCTTTGGCAGGAGCTTGGTCAGTATTTTTGCCAAGATTAACAGCCACTGAACAATTACCATAATTCACGATTAAATCAATGCACAACAAGTAAGTATTTGTTTTCAATCTCGTCATCATATTTCTTGCAGGTCTATGTCCTGTAAGTATAGGCACAGATGGAGGAGGTTCAATCCGTATACCAGCTACTCTGTGTGGTGTGGTGGGTCTTAAGGGTACTTATGGCAGGTTCAGCAGAGGGTTGTGCTCCGCTAGCATTTACAGGTTTCTCATTATGGCGACCACTCTGTAGTCAGTCAGGATGGCAGCCATATTGTCATGGAAGGGATATATGAGGCTACCTTTTAGAGTTTACTTTGAACAGAAGTTGGGGGAAAACTGTGGTGTTCACCTTTGTCCATAGCACAAGTGCAAATACTTCTAACATATGGATACTTGAACTTCCATTTTTCAACACGTTTACTGTAAATTTACCCGACGAAAAATGGATCAAAATACCCAATAACCAATATTAGGGTCTTAATATCACTCAATCATAATGTATCATAAAAGCTTTTATTGTGCCATCTCACCATGATAGTGTGTAACGCACAAGATGCACGGCATGAAAACTATTGGAATTTGCACTTGGTCATTGAACTTGTAATTATTTTGCCAGTGGAGTGGTGCAAACCCACGATATAAATTGGGCCACACTAGACATTTAACTTGAAACCCTTTTGATACCTGATTGTCAACCACCACTCGTACCGGACAAGAAAATGAATCCTAAAATTCTTTTCCTTTGCACCTGATACAACCAAAATTGATTGGTCGGGGGATTGCAGGGTAAGAAATGTTTTTGGTTTCTAACCTAAAGAATTAAATTTCAAAAAACTGCTCAAATAGTCTGAAACACCCAATTTTAAGCATAAATATATAGGGTGCCAACAAATTTTGTCTAAAGAGTGTATAAGAATAGTAGGTTAAATATTTGTCTCAGTTGAGAGTTTTATCTTTTGGACCCCTGTACAAACCTTGCCTACTTATTCCCATATTAGCACAAGGAGGATTTCCAACAATGTTGTCATTTCAGCTCATTATCATTTTGTTCCAGTTGATGAAGCTTATTATACCATGTCATGGCATTCCTACCATTCCAATATTATGTAACTTGATTGTGACCATCTTAAAAGGGGCACTATCAATGAATCCACCCAAAATGAATCAAAATATTCAAATTTGCAGGGTATTCTAAAAAGTGAAGAAAATAAGTCTGTATAGAATATTGTTTTCCAGTAAAATAATAAAAAGGAAGAGAGAAAACAGCAGTGCTCAAAGATATGAATCTCATACATACATACATAATTAATACTTATAAAGCGCTGAACTTACATCTAGATCGAGCGATGAAAATGATTGCTACTTTATATGCGTTTTGTGAATAGGCGAGTCCTTAAGAGCACGTTAAAAGTCCAGAAGTGAATCGACCCCTCTGCTAAGCTGGTATGTAACTTCTTCAAGTGCGAAGGAGGAGCAACATATGAGAAGGTCCTGCATTCTACAGACTTTAGGGTTTTGATGTACTGTGCCAGTCAGAGGGTAGATCGATGCAGAGCGCAGACTTGCTCTGGCAGGCTGATAAAGGCTGAGACCATCGAGAGTCCCCCCATACCCGGTGGTACAATGGACTGAGGACATTTGAAGATATGACCCAGAACCTTAAAGGTTATGCGCATTATAATTGGAAGCCAGTGCAACTGTTGTAAGTCGGGCTAGCCTGATGTGTTTAGAGCCTGACATACTCAGCTTCACAGCACAGTTGGAATACGCTGAAAGTCTATATGGATATCGCTATTTATTACATCCAAGTAGCAAACCCTGCCATAGTCTAATTTTGATAGAACAAGGCCGCGCGCATGACAGATGACAGGTGTCATAGTCCAAAAAGCAGCGTATGCGACAAATGTGCGAAGGATATGAAGATTACAACAAAGAGATTTAACCTGAGCTGACATGGACATTTCACGAATCAAATTTAACTCCAGGATAGCGACAGGTCTGAAGGAGAGATTGCTTTTTCCCAACCGCAGAGTAACAGGCAACATATATTGTTTTAGAATGGGGTGCAACAGCGACAAAAAAAAGTTCTTCTCTCATTGAGCATTTAAAATATTCTTCCTAATCCACATTAATGAGAGCATCAATGCAACAAGACAACTGATTTAGGCCCGTGGAAATTGAATCGGGGTCCTTTGGATTGAAAAAAAAACAGTATATAAAGCTGAATCGTCAGCATACAAGTTGTATGACAAATCTAATTGATCTTACAATGCGACAACTGGAAGAACATAGATTGAGAACAGCGATGGCTCCAAATAGAACTTGGGGCAATCCAAAAAGCAACTCGACGGGATCTGAAAGCGTTTGCCATCAAGGTACACCCTGCAGTCCTATTCGAAAGTACGATTCAAAACCACTGCCATACCTGCCCTCTATGCCCACATCAGTTGCCAATCTATTTATAAGGATTTCTGACCAGACCGTATCAAATGCACTGCTCAAGCTCACAACCAATAACCAAAACAAAAATACACCCATACGGGTTAGAAATACACTTCATCATGTTCATCTTTACACCGCATTAGTTGCCGTCTCAGTACTGTGAGCCCTTTTATAAGCAGAGTGTGTAGTGCTCACCTAGGTATTTCTGTCATTATAATTCATCAATGATCTCAGCTTGTGAGTATAGCAAATACCTGTGCTATACTTATCCAGCCAAGAACTAAGGAGTGATGTCATAGCTCTCGCGCAAGAGTCCTATTGTGCATGCATTATTGGGCACACTTACTTTGTATGCTCGCTTCTTCACCGTCCGGCACTCCTCTCCGATGTCCCCGCGATTACAGCTGCAGCCTACTGGGCATTCACACGTAAGGTGCTATGAAAGTTATGACGTCCCTCTTAGTTCAGGCAGGCGGGACAAGTTATAGTAAGTTGTCCATATGGCGGTAATGACTGAAGTACCCGATTTTGTCTTTATTAGGGCTTTTGAATGATCACAGTAAGATATGTTAGGATAGCAATACTTGTTACATACATCAAAAATCTGATTTTTTTTTTATGATTTGTTGGCAAATCACTGAGAGGCCTTGAACCTGTAGAGATTGCAATGGTAAATCAAGCACTTTGAAGACTACCATATAAAGGGTACCATTTGGGTGTGTTGTGTTATAAGGTATGCTAGCAGGGCCAGACCCCAGGGATGTTAATACCATATCATACAACCACCAATTACTCGAGATGGTTTTGAGAATACCAACTTAAAGGACTAAAGATTGGCATACTACAAAAAACTTAATTTTCAGGTAAAAAAACAAACAAAAAAAAAATCAAAAACACCGGTACAATAATTATGATAATAACATGGATTGTACTATACCGGTGGTTCTGTCTGTGTTGTCTGTTGACTACGTCGAATTTTCTCAGAGAACGAGGGTCGCACATTCCTGAAGACTTGGTGGGGGGTGCCCCTTGACGGTTGAAGACCGAAGTTTGTATATATTGGTTAGTGGATCAAGATCACATGGTCATTCAAGGTCAAAGGAGGTCAAATTGGGTAAAACATTGGTATGGACATGAAACATTGGCTAGGGTGGGTGGATTGTTGATGCAAAAATCTAGCAAGTCATCGGGGTCATTCAAGGTCAAATGGGTTTATAAACTTTGGAGTTTATACAGATGAATCGCGGTGGGCAGTAGACCAGGATCGCACGTTCCGAGAAACTCAATTGGTGGTGGGTGACCCCTTGGACCGTCCGAAGACCGGAGTTTGTATTGGTTAGGGGATCCAAAGGTGTCATCATGGGGTCATTCACGGTCAAAGAAGAAGGTCAATGGGGTGGGTAAACATTTTGTAGGATGATGAAACTTTGTTGATGCCAAATGTTTTTACAAGGTC
The DNA here is from genome assembly GCA_023653785.1 of Ophioderma brevispina. Taxonomy (NCBI): domain Eukaryota; kingdom Metazoa; phylum Echinodermata; class Ophiuroidea; order Amphilepidida; family Ophiodermatidae; genus Ophioderma; species Ophioderma brevispina. The sequence goes on from JAMKCH010009225.1 coordinate 9,243, forward strand.
CACCACTGGTTTAGGGATTCATTCATGGTCAAGGATGTCAAAATGGGGTAAAACTTTGGTTGTGTATCCAGAGAAAAATTGGTGGGCGGGTGGTCAATCTGTCACTTTGACATTAAAACCTTAACCCACATCGGTTTCTAGCCAATGTCCTGGGAGGGATGAAGGATGGAGGGAAAGAGGGGAAGAAGAAAAGTCGCAAAATTCGGTGGTGGGACTCCAAACCCAGGCCCCAGTTCCCATGACCCGACGCATAGCTTGCTATGGCCGAGGTTGTCACTCGGCCCGGCCGCGAGTTGTGCCCATAGGAGTCTTTGTTTGATGACATAATCGCTACTTCTGGACTTAGTGCATTTTTCTCACGCAGTGCTGTGATATTTTGTGAGATTTAGTGTTGTTAGGAGTTATTAATTAATGGTGAATCCACATCACTGACATGAGTTCAGTTAAAAAAAAATGATTATGAATATTAATTTTATGTCTCTTACCAGGAGCTGACCAAGATATAGTTGACACTTGCAACAAAGGTAAATTATGTAAGGTTAAATAGTGAGTGTGGTAAAGAATGAATATAAGGCTATATCGGGAAACAAACCAACCCATCCAAACCCATCAGTCTAACATTGTTATGCCTCATCTATTTATTTAGCGAATAAAGGTATGGTCTTTAGCCTTGTGGATTCATACCGCAAAAACATGAGAAAGGAGAGAACAGGCCAAAAGCCAGCTCCCCACTCCAAAATGAGTGGGTTTTTTTGGTGACCCTCGCTTAGTAACCCTAAAAACTGAGAGATATGGCGAGGAGATCTGGGTTTGCAAATCATGGTTACTATCAATATTAAGTATAAAAATCTGTTAGGGCATATCAAAAAAGGTTTGTCATTGATATGTTATTTGATCAGACAAACCATTTTAACAGTAATTCTTACAGGGAACGCCTGATGAAAGTGAGGTGTTCACCTTTGTCCATAGCACAAGTGCAAATACTTCTAACATATGGATACTTGAACTTCCATTTTTCAACACGTTTACTGTAAATTTACCCGACGAAAAATGGATCAAAATACCCAATAACCAATATTAGGGTCTTAATATCACTCAATCATAATGTATCATAAAAGCTTTTATTGTGCCATCTCACCATGATAGTGTGTAACGCACAAGATGCACGGCATGAAAACTATTGGAATTTGCACTTGGTCATTGAACTTGTAATTATTTTGCCAGTGGAGTGGTGCAAACCCACGATATAAATTGGGCCACACTAGACATTTAACTTGAAACCCTTTTGATACCTGATTGTCAACCACCACTCGTACCGGACAAGAAAATGAATCCTAAAATTCTTTTCCTTTGCACCTGATACAACCAAAATTGATTGGTCGGGGGATTGCAGGGTAAGAAATGTTTTTGGTTTCTAACCTAAAGAATTAAATTTCAAAAAACTGCTCAAATAGTCTGAAACACCCAATTTTAAGCATAAATATATAGGGTGCCAACAAATTTTGTCTAAAGAGTGTATAAGAATAGTAGGTTAAATATTTGTCTCAGTTGAGAGTTTTATCTTTTGGACCCCTGTACAAACCTTGCCTACTTATTCCCATATTAGCACAAGGAGGATTTCCAACAATGTTGTCATTTCAGCTCATTATCATTTTGTTCCAGTTGATGAAGCTTATTATACCATGTCATGGCATTCCTACCATTCCAATATTATGTAACTTGATTGTGACCATCTTAAAAGGGGCACTATCAATGAATCCACCCAAATGAATCAAAATATTCAAATTTGCAGGGTATTCTAAAAGTGAAGAAAATAAGTCTGTATAGAATATTGTTTTCCAGTAAAATAATAAAAAAGGAAGAGAGAAAACAGCAGTGCTCAAAGATATGAATCTCATACATACATACATAATTAATACTTATAAAGCGCTGCTACATCTAGATCGAAGCGCTGAAAATGATGCTACTTATATGCGTTTGTGAATAGGCGAGTCTTAAGAGCACGCTTAAAAGTCAGAAGTGAATCGACTCCCTCATGCTAGCTGGTAACTTATTCCAAGTGCGAGGAGCAACATAGGAGAAGGTCCTGCATTCTACAGACTTTAGGGTTTTGACTGTACTGTGCTCAGTCAGAAGGGTAGTATCTGATGCAGAGCGCAGACTTGCTCTGGCAGGCTGATAAAGGCTGATACAATCAGAGAGGTAATCCGGTACACTCTGACTGAGACATTTGAAGATAATGACCAGAACCTTAAAGGTTATGCGCATGTCAATTGGAAGCCAGTGCAACTGTTGTAAATACGGGCTAGCATGATCATGTTTTAGAGCCTTACATATCAGCTTCACAGCCCAGTTTTGGATACGCTGAAGTCTATGGATATTGCTCTTATTACATCCAAGTAGCAACCCATTGCCATAGTCTAATTTTGATAGCACAAGGGCGCGCATGACCAGATGACAGGTGTCATAGTCCAAAACGTATGCGACAAATGTTGCGAAGCTGATATGTAAGATTACAACAAAGAGATTTAACCTGAGCTGACATGGACATTTCGGAATCAAATCTAACTCCCAGATAGCGAACAGTGTCTGAAGGAGAGATTGACTTTTTCCCAACATGCAGAGTAACAGGCAACATATATTGTTTTAGATGGGGTGCAACAGCAACAAAAAAGTCTTCTCATCATTGAGCTTTAACATATTCTTCCTCATCCACATACTGAGAGCACCAATGCAACAAGACAACTGATTTAAGGCAGTGGAAATTGAATCGGGGTCCTTTGGATTGAAAAAAGTATAAAGCTGTACATCGTCAGCATACAAGTGGTATGACAAACCAAATGATCTTACAATGCGGCCAACTGGAAGAACATAGATTGAGAACAGCGATGGTCCTACAATAGAACCTTGGGGCAATCCAAAAAGCAACTCGACGGGATCTGAAAGCATGCCATCAATGTACACCCTGCTAGTCCTATCCGAAAGGTACGATTCAAACCACTGCAATACCTTGCCCTCTATGCCAAATTCAGTTTGCAATCTATTTATCAAGATTTTATGACAGACCGTATCAAATGCACTGCTCAAGTCCAACAATACCAAAAATACACCCATACGGTTAGAAATACACTTCATCATGTCATCTTTGACACGCATTAGTGCCGTCTCAGTACTGTGAGCCCTTTTATAAGCAGATTGTAGTTGCTCACCTAGGTTATTTCTTTCCATATAATCATTCAATGATCTCACAGCTTGTGAGATCATACAAATACCTGTTGTATACTTCATCCAGCCAGAACTAAGGAGTGATGTCATAGCTCTCTCGCAGCTATTGTGCATGCATATTGCGCACACTTACTTTGTATGCTCGCGATTACAGCAGCAGCTTACTGCGATTCACACGTTTAAGGTTGCATGAAAGTTATGACGTCACTTCTTAGTTCAGGCAGGCGGGACAAAGTATAGTAAGTGTCCATACGGACAGTAATGACTAAAATACCCGATTTTGTCTTTATTAGGTTGCTTTTAGACTGATCACATGCAAGATATGTTAGGATAGCAATACTTGTTACAGACATGCAAAAATCTGATTTTTTTATGATTTTGTTGGCAAATCACTGATAGTGCCTTTAACCTGTAGAGATGCAATGGTAAACAAGCACTTGAAGACTACCATCTAAAGGTTAACCATTTGTGTGTTGTTGTGTTATAAGGTATGCTAGCAGGGCCAGACCCCAGGGATGTTAACACCATATCACAACCACCAATTACTCTAGATGGCTTTGAGAATACCAACTTAAAGGGAATCAAGATTGGCATCTACAAAACTTATTTTCAGGTAAAAACAAACAAATAATCAAAAACACAGGTACAATAATTATGATCAATTAACATGGATCTGTAATATCTATACCGGTGGTCTGTCTGTGTGTCTGTTTGACTACGTCTATTTTCTCAGAGACCGAGGGTCGCACATTCCTGAAACTTGGTGGGTGGGTGCCCCTTGACTGTCTGAAGACCGAGTTTGTATTGGTTAGTGGATCAAAGATCATCATGGTCATTCAAGGTCAAAGGAGGTCAAATGGGGTAAACATTGGTGTATGGACATGAAACTTGGAGGGTGGGTTGATTGTTGATGCAAAAAATCTTAGCAAGTCATCAGGGGTCATTCAAGGTCAAAGGAGGTCAAATGGGGTAAACTTTGGTGTATCCAGATGAATCTTGGTGGGCAGAGACCCAGGATCGCACGTTCCGGAAACTCAATTGGTGGGTGGGTGCCCCTTGACCGTCTGAAGACCGAGTTTGTATTGGTTAGTGGATCAAAGGTCATCTGGGGTCATTCAAGGTCAAAGGAGGTCAAATGGGGTAAACATTGGTGTAAGGACATGAAACTTGTTGATGCCAAAATGTTTTTAAAAGGTCACAACATGGTTATTAGGGATCATTCATGGTCAAAGGAGGTCAAATGGGGTAAACTTTGGTGTATCCAGAAGAAACTTGGTGGGCGGGGTCAATCTGTCACTTTTGACATTAAAACCTTAACCCCACATCGGTTTCTAGCCAATGTCCTGGGAGGGACTGAAGGAGTGAGGAAAGAGGGGAAACAATAAAGTCGCAAATTCGGGTGGGACTCAAACCCAGGGCCCCAGTTCCATGACCCGCGATAGCATGCTATGGCGATGTCACTCGCCCGGCCAGCGATTTCGTGCCCATACGAGTCTTGGTTTGATGACGTCATCGCTACTTTCTGGACTTAGTGCATTTTTCTCACTCAGTGCTGTGAGATTTTGTGAGATTTAGTTGTGTTAGGGTTATTAATTAATGGTGAATCCACATCACTGACATGATTTCAGTAAAAAAATGATTATGAATTAATTTCATGTCTCTTTCCCAGGATGCTGACCAAGATATAGTTGACACTTGCAACAAAGGTAAATTATGTAATGTTTAAAAAGTGAGTGTGGTAAAGAATGAATATTAATTCTCTATCGGGAACAAACCAAAACCATCCAACCCATCAGTCTACATTGTTATGCCTGCATCTATTATTTAGAGAATAAAGGTATTGTCTTTAGCCTCTGTGGATTCATACCAGTAAATAACATGAGAAACAGGCAAGTCCAGCTCCCCACTGCAAATGAGGTGGGGTTTTTTTGGTGACCCTCGCTTAAGTATACCCTAAAAACTGAGAGATATGGTGAGATCTGGGTTGCAAATCATGGTTACTATCAATATTAAGTATAAAATCTGTAGGAATATCAAAAAGGTTGTCATTGATATGTTATTTTGATCAGACAAACCAATTTTAACCGTATTCTTACAGGGAACGCCTGACTGAAAAAGTGAGGTGACCTCCAGGGTCCACGGTGCATGCTAGTCTTCAGTCTTCACGGTCCAGTAGCTCGAAAATTTTGGGGATAACTACCTAATTTCATGATTGATTAGATAGGAGATATGATGATCTTCAAGCAGAATGTTGGCTTTAAGGTCTGAGATATTCCATTGAGGAGAAAATGACGTTTTCATCTCGCTCATTTTGTACAGGAACGAATGGGACCAGTATTTAGTGGCGTGAAACCTGTAGTGTATCAGTTGTGTAATAAAAACACGGGCGATTGCATTATTTTAAGTAGAACAACAAGGCCGCAGGGGGCCCGAGTTGTTCTACCTCCAAACAAAATACCTTCCCCTGTGCTATGTAATCGAGCACTAAGAAATTTGATTGCATATTTATGTATGATGTCTTTATTAAAAGGCATACAATTAGTTTATATCCTTAGCACTTGACTGCTTCGAAGAATATGATGAAAAACATACAATGGAAAGGTATTGGATTGCCTCTTTTGTGTACAGATTTAGTTGTATCTTTTACACTGTGACAGGGAGTCTATAATAATGGGAGAGGAAACTCACCCGTCTGGGTGAGGCCTCGGTCCGACTGTCCCTCAATGTTGAGGGCAGTGTTCAATTTTTGGTGGACTTGATGAGGCCTTGATAAGAGTGGTCCAAATTGTAACATTTACATGTTTAATAACGCTATTATAGAAGATAAAATATAAATCTAAAATAGTAAGCTATGTTTTTCTGATAAGTATTGTTTTCTCGTCTTTGTTCCTTTTTTAAGATGATGAAATCGCGATTTTTTTTGGATATAACTTTCCGTATGTGTTGCAATCAAGAGCAATCCTGTAGGACTTTCACTATTCTACCTAAGTCATTATCATAACCATGCTATCCTCATACTGCGTGGGGGCGCTATAACAGCAGTTTCCTGGTTTTGTACGTGCTAAATATAGGAGTTTCACAGGCCTGAGTGTGATTACCCATTATTATAGAAAATGAAAGGCAAAAACTGGTGCATTATGGGAAGGGTTTCATAGCTGCTGTTACTTGTCATCTAACCCAGAGTTGTTTGATCCCATGCAAATTGTCTTTTATTTCTAAAACAATCTTAAGCAGTAGTGACACAATTTTGACAACTGATATATAAGTGACAACATGCAAGAGCTATTACCTATGTAAAAATTACAAAATCAATATGTGAGAATCTTGCTATAATAGGTCTATAAAGATAATGATTTGTGTGTTATAGTGCCTTCTATATGCCCGTTCTCCACAAGGATATGTGTAAAACAACTTGAATTGGTATTGATTGGACTGTTTTGCTTCATATAAATTTGTGTAAATTTTCCCCTAATTGGTCAGTTGGTTTTCTTTTTTAATGACATTTATCACCAATAATTGGGATTGGTCTATATTTGTTTCAGCTGTAGCATTTCTTCAAACACAAGGAGCTGAGGTGGTAGACATTGAGATTGCAGAATTGGAGGAGATGCGCCTCGCTCAAATCATAGCCATTCTGTCGGAGTTTAGGACTGGTATGAAAGAGGATTTCACTGAACACCTAAGAGAGCTGGTAATGTTTGTATCTTAATTATATGCTTGTACTGATAAATTAACTTTTTAATCTTAAAAACATCTGCATTAAAGCAATAATAGCACATTTTTGGGGAGCACCTCCAGTTTTAAAAATGTTGAGATTTTTGCAGCGTTACTTTGGGAATTGGCTCGTAAATTAAAACTGTGAATGGTAAACCCCAAAATTCTTTACTTGTCACAAGAGAAGGATTTTTTTAAGTAGAATATTGGGGATTCCCTATTTTAATTCAATGACCACTGGAAACATCCCTCCAATATGAATGATAGCACCATATACATGTCTATGCCCATTATCTGTTTTGTCAGATGGTGCTATTTCATAATGGACATGCAGGAATTTGGCCTTTCCAGTGCCACCATTGAATTAAAATCAGGGACCCCTGGTTCTAATAAAAAATCTCTTTTATTACCAATGCACAATTTTGAGCATTACCATTCACAAGTATAGCTTACTGTGCAATCACCAACACAGATGCGCAAAATCTCAACAATTTTGACAATTGTGGGGCACTAAAAATGTGCTATAATTGCTTGAACATGGTCACCGGTACATATTACCAGGTACATATTCCCATTTAACTATAAGATGGTCCTGGGCAAATTTGGTTCTATAACTATACTAAAAATATCCCAGTTTGTTTATATATAGCTAAGTCAGAGTCACATGACATTTAAAAAATACAAGTCTGGGGAATATAAAAAAAACCAACAAGGTTTATAAAATAGTACATGTGCAAGAGTTTCTGATACTTATCTCCAGTTGCCAAATTAGGTTGCTTTATCATTAAAATAGCTGAAACATGCCTTATACTGCATTCAAATAAGATCACCTCTGTGCCTGAGATTTGAAAATAAGAACCCATTTAACAGTACATATGATATTACAATTACCTTTTTTTAGCACAATTACATTATATCCTTCAGATATTTATATCGTTCAAATGAATAAGCATAGCTGCGATGGGTGTAATGTAATTATCCCTTTTTTGTACAAAATAAGCTCTTTTTCAATATTAGTTTGCTATCTGTGCCATAATCTGATATTATTACTGATCCACATTTAATTTCAGAGCTCAGAGGTTGCAATTCTACTTGCAACAGCCTCTCAGTACACTGCATCAATCTACCTAACGGCCAATAAGCAACGTACACGGAGCATCAACTTTTTGCAAAACCATGTGTTTAATAAAGTGGATGTGATAATCACACCAGGTTGGTTTTATTGTTGCTCTTTTTGTCCTCATATTCATTTATTCACTTGAAAGAAATACATCAGGGTCACCACTTGTTCTGCCTCTTGCATGGAAGGGAGTATGAGTATACTCGCTCAAAGATGAATTTTGGTTAATTTTTGTCTTTTCTTGTTTATATAAACTTTCCAAATTATTTTTTTCATGAACATTCATATTTAGCATGAAAAATGCATTTAAATGAGTCTTAAGAAGCCCTAGCCTTTGTTGTTTGTTTTAGATGGCATCCCAAATGACCTGCAAATATTTGGAAAGCCATCTCACACATAGGCGTAAATTCCGGGAGGATGGGGGATACATCCCCCAATATTTTGATGAGGGGGGATGGTCAATACGATCACCCCCAATTTGATGCCCGTTCATGTGTTTTTGACAAAAAATATCCTCATATTTTACCATAATAGTTTAAAAATGGTAAATTTCTGCACACGTCATGCACATTTTGTTCCAATTACAATTACATTTAATGATTTTAGCTTCTAAATTTGCAAAATTGTTAGCACGCTTCGCGCTCAGCAGGTGCTTCAGTAATGGATCTTTTCAGCAAACCCATTTCATTCATAAATTTTCATCAACTCCATCCCCCCATGTCAAAAAGACATTTACGCCACTGATCTCAAATGCCACTGACTTATGTATTATAACTTATACAGAATTGTCCAGCATGCAAAGAGTTAAAGCAATTTGGTCAGTAGTTATTTAGTCTCAATATTGGAATGTGATGTATTTCATATGTAGTAAGCACCTATTTTTTTAATCTAGTTATCTCTTTGGGTGCCTTGATAAAGTATTATGCGCATTTTTTGTAGCTTTTTGTTAAGGAATCTTTAGAAATAGCAATATTTTGTGCACTGAAGGAAGTTTAAAAGTGCACTAACAAGTCAATTTTAATTGAAGTATATTGATGCATAGATATATTAGCACCGCTTTTTGGTTTAAGTTGAATTCAAATTTTTTCACAAAGAAGCTCACTTTGAAAGGCCGAACTCTCAATACTCGAATGAGTGTCATCCTCAAGGCAACTGTGTGGACTTGATGTTGTGTACTTCATATTGTTAGTGTCATATTGCTCATACAATATTTTAAAGGCGCATGTTCCGATTGTCATATTTTTGCTGTATTTTTCTCACTGTCGTTTTGAAATTTGAGCCCTCAAATCCATTTCATTCCCAAGATATAAACAAAAGAATGCTGTTTTAATGGTTAACCACCAATATTAGCACAGTATTGAATCAGGCTTTGCAATATGCATTATTGCTTCTACCATCAAAACCACAAGTTTGCTTCCCACAGTACTCGATGGGCGTATGTGCAAGTGCCGGGTTTTCATATCAAGTAGAGAACACGGTGCACATAAATCGGAAGAAGCACCTTTAAGGTATTAGCAACTTATTCCATTGGAAATTCCTAAATATACCATGGCCAGCTAACAAGTTTGATTTTTATTTTCCCTTTACAGCCACAGCCATCACGGCACCCAGGATTGATCCAAGCCACTTGACATATGGCCTCAGCAAAACATCACTAACATTGGCCCTCATGAGGTATATAACAAACAGTATCTAGTAAACTACATATACCCATGTCACATCAATGTTTACAAACAGGTAATCCTATCAGCACTTGGTGTCCTGTATTAACTCCAGCATGACAACTGCATACCTCCAACGGTACACTAAGTTGGATCATGATTGGAATTTTTAACATCGGCTTTAAATTAATATGCTACTTTAAATATTCCCATTGTGCAGTTATTTCCACGGCAAAATACACCACAACCTTTACCACACTAAACTGGATTATGTGTCCCTAAACCAGCTTACCTGTTAACCGTATGCTAATTTTAGCCATGTGACATTCCTCAGTGAATGAGCGGCCGAGTTAACTGCCACACTTGAGTAAACACGCTGCCCTAACATGCAGTAACTTGGGTTGAGCAGTGTATTTTGGCCATCAGGAAGTCATTTAACAATATAACACCAAAACATCAACGCGTACCTCCAAGTACATCGATCCTTTGTTTGGCATACCATATAAGCAAAGCATGGGCTTGATTGACAGAAAGTTCCAAGTACATAGGTCTAATCGTTTTTCTATTATGGCCTCATGAATATAGCGGTCCTCCGGCCGTACTCAGACAAAATGTTAGAGTGAATTTACCATTCGCTGTGCACGGGTATTTTAAGAAGGAAAGTTCTGATATGATCCTGGACATGGTCTCATAAATGAAAAGCACCGCATATCTTCCGAATGACATTTTATTTTAAAATTTGCAACCATGAAGAAAGAAAACATTTCCTAGATCGTGTGAAAGTTCTAAAAAAAAAAAAAAAAAAAAACCTAGTGGAACATGTAGAAATAAGGGGGCAGCGTTTGTACAGGGGTAAAAAATTAGAATTGTTCGAATTTATTTAAATTTTATTGGGCTACTCCTAAGGTTTAAAAAAAGGTATAGTTTGCCCTATCTATACGTTATAGTTTTAGTACAATAGGCTCATAACAGTTCAAGGTCATCCTGGGGTAAAATTCATAGAATGGTCCGATTTTGATCGGACTGGTTGTAAATTGTTAAATTTGTCCCACTAGATAAGTAAATGTAAATAGATCTTTGTTTGAACTTTCTATATAAGAATTACAGAGCTATGACTAATGACCTCCCATAGAGCCTGTAGCCCCCAGTCACATTTTGCGTTCCAATTATGCAACGAATATTATAGATAGTGCAACCACTATATTTTCGGGTTCTGTACCATTAGACGAACAATTTGACACCATTTTTATAACGAACGGATATATCTGAAAATTTACCCCCATTGTGACCTTGAATCTATTTTGACTCATAACTATTGAACTGCAACCTGCAGATATGGCAAACTATACCTTTTTTTAATCCTGGAAATGTAACGAACACGTTGGCATACTTTTCGACGCGTTTTGATACTTTTCATATTTTGACCCCTGTATAAACCTTACCCCCTTAAAAATATATGTTCCACTCCTTTGATTTTAGTAGACTTTTGATATCTTGTTTTTAAAGGTATTCTCAATACAATTCTGTTGCAATTGATTCTGTTGCAATTAGTGTTGGGTTAAGGCAGCATTCATTCTATTTTGACTGGCCTAATGGTCTCATAAATGAAAAGCACCGCATATCTTCCGAATGACATTTTATTTTAAAATTTGCAACCATGAAGAAAGAAAACATTTCCTAGATTGTGTGAAAGTTCTGTTGAATTTGAGCATAAACTTTGGCAGCAGCGATGCTAACTAGTGAAGCCCCTTTAAATACACACTAGGCACAAGAGGTCATGCATCAATTGTGAGCGCACTGTGTATAAGGTATAGTAAAACGGACAATAACTGCACGATGCAAGGTAAACTTTTGCAAATATTATTAGCAGTAGCACATATTTTCTCATTTTGGTGTCGCCTGCCTTAAGGCAGGAAGACACATAGGGATCAATTTGTCCACTGTTGTCTCTTGTTGTTGTTTGTTTTCGTTGTTGTGAATGTGCCTGTAATATCCACATACTTCGATTGATTTAAACCAAACTTGAGTCATAGATGCAACATGGGATCCCTCATTTGCTGATGAGGTCAAAGGTCATGTGAGGTCAAGTTGTAAGATAGGCTGAAATGTAAAATTGACCTAAATTGAAAAGTTGAAGTTCAATTGGAACCAAACTTGAGTCATAGGTGCAACATTGGATCCCTCATTTGTTGATGAGGTCAAAGGTCACATGCCAAGGTCAAAGGTCATATGAGGCCTATCATTACAAACTGCAACAGCAGGTGACACATCCGGTCCAAGGACCTATGTATTTTTTTTGTTTACAATTGAGTAGTTATTTGTGCTGTGACCTCAAAATTTTTGAAATCGCTTTATGCATCTGAACTCTTCTCTGGGTGCTTCGGTTTCCTCCTGCTTCTAAACTGGATTCCTTCCCCTTCCTTGTTCAATGTGTAGTGGAGGGTATACGATCGCATACACCCTATATGTAAAATCTAGCCCTTTTTTAAAGGGACATAATGTAATGAAAAGGACCCTTACTGAAATCACTTCACGAGTTTGAAAACAATTTGGATGTTTACATTCTGCAAAAACAGTAAAAACAGGAAGAGTTCCTGGGGGGGGGGGAGGTGGCAGTTTGTGGCAATTTCTGGAACAGAAAAGCAAGGTGTTCACATCCCTGACAGAATTTACAGTGTATCTAGCATGTTTTGAGACACAATTAAAAAGCATTCAGATCGGGATTCAGGCATTGTACTTTAGGCTTGTAGTAATATATTGATCTGGCAAGTGAAAGATGGATTAGCCGGGATTAGCACATATACAATAGCAATGGTCTGTGAGCTGAAGACAACATGCTTTTCAAGTTTGGTAAATCCTTGTTCCAGAAATTGCCACAGACTGGCACCTCCCCCCCCCTGGAACTCATCCTGTTTTTAAACTTGTGGAAGTGATTTTAGTAAGGGTCCTTTTCATTATGTCAATTTTTTTTTCATGCCATTATGTCCCTTTAAGTACACATGCCTATACGTGAAAAAAAGTAATTAGGCTATATGCAAGTAGACTGTGCGTAAATCACCTCTAATCACCTTGTCTGCGCAGACTTTAGTTTGGTGTTTTTAACTTTCGGCGTAAAGAGTATACACAATTTTTTTTAATTTGAATGTTGCAATTGGCATTGAATTAGCTGCTGCCTCAAAGTAGCTGTGTTCTTCAAAGAGCACAATGATGATGAAAATGATGAAGTAGCCAGTAAGCCAGCCATGTGCGAGGCATTTCTTCATTGCATCACTTTACATGATTTTGTGGCATAGTTACATACACTGCCCCCGCCCCACTCAAACCTACTCTGTAGCAAGCACGGTGAACCAAAGTAGGTGCAAAGGGCTATAATGTAATTATGCCGATTTTACTTCTACTATGTGTCGTGTGTGTAACTATTCAAATATTTACTTCTATAACTCTCGTCCAGGGAGGGGAACTTCTATAGTTGATACACCGTACAATGCCTATAGCTTATCAATAGACTGCCCTTTTTCAAAATAGCTAGTACCAAATGAATCATTGTTTTGTGGTACAGGCCCACCTAATACCCAAATGACATGTTCTTTTAAAAATGGTTAGCTACTCAATGCCCCCTCCCCCTTTTCTTGAACAAAATAGTGTCCCTTGATCATGTACAATCAATCCTGTAAAATCAGGTTTGGTGAAAAAATGCTCTTTCTCATTAATTTTTGAATATCAACCATGTTCATTCATTCCATTTTCAGTTTATCTTCATGGGCAACCTTCTTGGCATTCCTTGCCTGTCCGTGCCTGCTAGGCTATGACAACAAGGCCGACCGATAGGACTACAGATCATGGGGCGCTGGTGGGAGGACCATGTCATTCTATGCATTGGCAATGTGTTGGAGAGTTATTGAGAATAAATAGGAGACCACAAGTGTACTATGAAAACTTAAATTACAACCACAGCCGCAGTAAATTCCTCCAACCCAGAATAATACCTCGGATCCAAATCAATAGCCTCAATACATAAGGTGCATGACTGTTAACCTCTAAACAATGTTCAATCATCTTTATGTAATCTAATGCCTGCGAATCTCCTCTTTATTTCTTTTAGGGAATAGACGATTTGCATGATCCCCATAATGCATCTCGTATTGTGCCCATTTCCATCGTCTGGGAATCTTGTCCCGAGTTGCTGTTTACAAACTATTCGTGTTGTTCGTTCCCGTCGCCGGACAGTGCCTAAAACTACAATACAAAGTACCTTTTCACATGAAGTTAATCTTACAAAATGTAGAAGAATATCATAGGAACAAAAAACATGCGAGGCACTGATGTCGAAATTTTCGACAAAAGGTGGCATTTCGATCGTAACCGTACCCAACCGTGCCCTAATTGTCAGCTGCTGGACGAATACAGTTCAACTGTGCAATGTCACAGATAGGTTAAGTTTTCTAGTATTGATATTACGCTCATAACCGTATTGTTTGTAACTGACTTGAGGCAGGTACAAGTTCCCAGATGGAAATGGGCACAATACGAGATGCATTATGGGGATCGTGCAAATCGTCTGACAACTGCGACACTGTAATTCAACTTTAAAAACTTAACCCAAGTTTGAGGGGGAGTCTAACTCAGGAGGCTATTCAATACCAAAGTGTAGGTAACATTCTTGGTTGCCACCAAATATGGTCACTTTTTACCCTCCAACTATGACAATGGGTCATTTGTCACCATGCTCAGTGGCGTAGCCAGGTGGGGGCAGGGGGAAATTGGGAAATAAAATGCAGATATTCATGTTAAAAAAAAAAAATGGTTCCCCTTTTCAGATTCTTTTGCCTGGCGACCGGAGCGAAACTTGCTTGCTTGTGGTCGGGAATTTGTTGGCAGCACCTAACCGTGAAATTGCCCCCTCACCATGCTGCTCTAAGGATGGGTCACTTTTTGCCAATTTCACTGTATAAATGTTTTTCTTGTTTTTTTACAAGAACTAGGTTCCTAATGAAATTGATCAATTGAATTTGTTATGGTGACAAATGACCCATTGTCAAAATTTCCAAGCCAACTGAATGGGTCATATTCTGAATTATGATATGTCATAGGTTTTGTGTTGTAATCAGTGGCTCCTACCAAAGTTAGCGTGGAGCCAGTTGATTTGTCAACAGTCTTATTCTAATGTGCTCTACATCAGCAAATATCATGCTTGCAAACAAAGACATTTATTATACACTATTCGTTCCATTATTATTTTGGTTTTTTCAAGCTTTTATTCACATTGGAATATTCAAAATTCATTGTACACCTAATACTGATGCAGTACTTGCAGAATAAATATCTACTGCATCACAAATGGATTGGTGTGTACTCTGCAGCAACTGCCATGGAAGATGTGGAATAGCTGCCATATATATAGGCTACACCTGGCCATGAGTAATAATCCACATGTCCGTGTTGAGGGGCCATTTTATTCAAGAGTGAACTTGAACAAAGCTATATATGTGACGTACTGATAGGCAGGAATGTGATAAGCTTAGTTTCTCTCTGACTATACTCTGGTCATAATTTCTTGGACATGTTGCTAAGTACGCCCACTTCCCCGCCAAAACAACGCACCATTGTATTTCATGGTCGGGCACATTCACCCAAGAGATACGCACGCGCACGTCATGTCCAAGAAATAATGAGCAGAGTACATAACCTGTGAGAGTATAACTAAGAAAAGAGAAGGTTTCATAGGCTTTGTACACTGTTGTGGTAGCATTTGGATTAGCATAGGACTACAAGGGAGCAGCTATTCAACTGTTTTTTGGCGAAACCTTTTGCTTAACCTTACCGCCTTCGCTTTCATTCAAAATTTTGGCATTCCCCATTCAACATCTATGGCGTGTTGTATTGCCTTATACAATTGGGCTAGATGCATATATAATCCAATCAGATGTGGTAAGAAAGCTTAAAGGTGCTTGTTCCAATTTGTCTATTGTGTTCTCTATTTGATATGAAAGCCTGGCACTTGCACATACTCCCCTCTTTCCCATCAAGTACCTGGGGGAACCAAACTTGCGGTTTAGATTTTAATATTATTGCGTAATATTGATGGTTAACAACATTTTCTTGTTTATATCTTGGGAATGAAATGGATTTGAGGACTCAAATTTCAGGAAAATGAGAAAAATACGGCCTTTCATCTGATATCAAAATTCGTACTACTTCCGGGTAAATCAGGGGGTCCCAAAGACGATCGAACATGCACCTTTAAAGGTTTGTACAGATATATGGGTCCAATTTGATTGGCTATTCCAAGTGTTTTTCCTACTATATTTTCCTGCAGATCAAATTAATTTTCTGATGTTTTGGGTTACGCATGGTTGATGTTATTGATTTTTCTTTGGTATGATGGCCGATCAAACGTCAATATCGGCAACTGCCCCGATCTATGATCAAGCCGATCCCCCGATCCCAATTCATTAGAAAACCAGCACAAATTTGTCCTAGTCAGGGTATCAGCTATGTTCATGGTCTAAGCTTTAGTTTTTCTGAGCATTTAATATGTACTATGGCAACTTTTCATAAGATTTAACATACCATTTCAATACATGCAGACTGAAACATAATCATAGCCTTTAAATCTGTTGTTATTTTATGTACATGCTGGTCTTTTTTATTGTCAGTTTGGAAGATCGGTGAGGTAGATCAGTAGCCGATGGCTTTTCTCCTTCTCCGATCCTGATTTCATATGCGATTTTGGCAAGATCAGCCATTACTATTTCTTTGCATCATAGACAGACTACAATATTGTGTTTTTTATTAATTAGTGCAGTCCTTTAAATGTTGACTACTTTCAGTATTTTTAAAAATTTATCTAAACTTTTGCAGAATGGTTGTTAATAATTGAAAATATGAATGTGTGACGTGTGATATAATAGCCGAGACTTCATGACTGGGAAACCATTCGATGCATCCAGACGATGTTTTTTACATTTATCTATTGCATTTAAAAAGTCCTTTCATTGAATAGTGTGGGTTTGGTGTGTATTATCCATGTAGCAAAGCATTTTTATGCTACAATTGATTTTGTTGCTGTTTTGGGTTTCAATGAGACTAACACGTTCGTCTCCTCATAAGGATTAGAAAAATTATATATTTGCCTAGGTTCCCGGACCTTAGGTTAAAGCGCGGTATAGCCCTCCCCATTAGGGTTAACGGTCACCCTGGTAAAGGCCCGTGTTGTTGAAATGGTTCAAATGATATCCTTGTGTCTACTGACACCAGAAATGCATTTGTACTGTTTGTTGATATCACCATTGTGACATCCAGGGAAAGTTTGGGACACGCCATAGACCATGTAGACCCCTTGCTACATTTTGCTATAAATTAGCACCAATGTCACAACACTGTAAATGATACTTTTTAGGATCTCTTTGTGAGACAAAACAAAAACAACTTATCACCATTTTCATCATCATCAAATTTCATCCACAAAATCTGACATTGGGTAAATACCCCAGGAATACCTTGAACCATTATGGCTATACCACTTTAACTTAAGGGTTGGCACCTAGTAAATATATTTTTCTAATACTTATAAGGAGATAACATGTTAATGTACATGTTCATTAAACACAATTTGACTCGATATGAATTTTTGCCTGTAGTAACATCCCCCCTCCCCCTTGACAAAGGGGGCACAGTTTGAAATTTGCACCCACCATTTTCTGAAAGAATGGTCCCTACTGAATGAAAAACAGGAAGAAAATCATTTTAGCACAAATCCTATGGGAACTGTTGTCATTGACATACCAAACCCACTAGAAAGGAATACCCTGGTCCTATAACCTGGATTTAAAAAAGCATCGACTTTGAGAACGACCAGCCATATTGAGTTCCACTTTGTTTTATATTACTTATTGATGAATTGGACTAAATAACAAACAAAAAACAAGTTTTATAAAAGAAGTTTGCACAATAATTGATATGGCGACTATAGCAAACATAAATTTCATTGGCAAATTGTGTTGTCATGTCAGTCAGACCTGTAAAATAGTATCATCTTTGGTGGTCTAATACAAGATAAGATATCAGTGCTTTCCCACACTGCATGGCTTCCAATTAAGGTTTTTTGTACAGGTACTGATGTGACTCTTTAGAGATGAAACATAGCTAAAGTAACAGGAACTAATCACAACTTGTCATTTTACGAATGTTCATCATCTCTCATTCATATGACTACCTTTTAGACAAAAATCTCCCATTGGAGCAATCATTGTGGGAAGCAACTGAATCTTCTCTTGTCTAATACTACCAAACAATAATGATAAAGGAGCATTTCATGTCCTGGACCTTTCCATTTTGGTTTATGATTCACTAGATATCGTCAAGAAAAGGTTATTTACCAAATTTCGGTTGATTCAGATGATTGCACTTTGATGTTTATGAACAAGCACATCACTCGCCCCATAAGCCACTGTGCTGTAATTTGTCCATTTATAGACAGAAAATACAAACTTTAAATTTCTTTTATAGTGTTAAAAATTCATGGAGGATTTGGCACACCTACACACCTTAAACCAGTGGTTAAAAATAAAATCTCAATGTTTTGTATGTAAGTTTATGGAATGATCTGGTGGATCATGAAATGCCCCTTTGAATAAATTTTTCTCCTACTTACGTGTATGATCTTTGCTACATGTCACCCGGAGAGGTTGGCTCTGTCGACATCCAGGTGCGGGCGACCAACAACCTGTGCCCTCGTGGTATGCATCTTCCATTTCACAATTCAGGTCTAAATTATTTGCCCGCATTGATGGATCTGCGGCGGAAACCCACAGTACATAAGTGGAAAGAGAAGTGGCATAGCCCATGTGATGGCATAGTGCATCCGCTTCTTCTCAGTCCATTTAGTGGTACATAGTGTTCCCCAAGTTCCATCCAAGAAAACTTCAACTTGACCGCTGCTAGGCTCAGCCCCGCCGATGAGACGTATATCATAATCTGCAAAGCTGAAATAAATTCCTACAGGGTGAACATGAAAGAAGAGGGTGCCTACAATACATAGGCTGAAGGGGAAGAACCTATCACAGACAAAACAAGTCTTTAATAGAAGAGTTCCGTATGTACCCTCTTTAAATTCTATAGCGAACAAATTCTTGTTATCCTTTTTGGGCAATTTGAAACCACATTACGTACACTTGTGCAATTCACTTGAATTTTCACAGTCAAAGTGCAGATCACCCAAATACTGCTTTTTTTTTTTTCAGCAACTCAACTGACCTTCGAATGGCCTCTATGTAAAGTGTAAAATGATTTGGGTCAGGTACCTTTTTATTGGATTTCGTGTTATCCATCTTTAAACTTTGTTGAATAAGGAGTAATCACATATATGTCTAAACTAGCATATTAAAGTCGTTGATGGTTTATATTCAATGAAAATTGGTCATTTTTAAAAAAAACAAAGCAAATGATACAGATTTTGTATTTCCCCTTAATTTAGGGGTTTTTTTTTTCCATTGTAAAAGTTCACATGTTTCTCATTGCTCACTTGAATTTTAATGTCCCCCGCTCCTCAAAAAAATATAAAATATATTTTAAAAATATATATATCCCGGTGATTAAAACACCAAACTACTAAGAAGCGCCGCCACCACTACTCAAAATATTGGACTGCCCATCCCAATATGACACTTATATTAGATATGCAAATGAACAAATCTACTTTTACTCTCCTCTAAATAATTGAACAGAAATATTCAAGCTTTGGTTTATAAGCACATGAAGGTATTGCTTACATGTGCACCTCTTGCCACAAGCGTGTGCACTGCGTTTGATTGTTGCAGTAGTGTTGTGTGCAGTTGTGAGGGCACATTCTATATCAATTCAGGTGTTAAGTCCTTGCCTTTTTTGGTAACATTATGCTTGGCTATTCAAACTGTTACAGAATGTAGGTGGGCAAATATGGATGGCAATTTGAACCCCCATTATGTGACAGTTGGCGCATTCACACAAGTTCCTGTATTAGGTTATTTGCCTGTTAGGGAGCAGCCATTATTGATGCAGGGGGATGGAGTGAGAGATTAAAATTTTATGACAACTCCACCAATGTCATCGTGCATTCGGTAAAACATCATCAAACATTTAATAAGATAAACTAAAGAATTCATTTCAGTAATTTTAAATGCACACCTAAAAGACATTTAAAAATTCTTGAACAAATCAGCCAGCCCTCAACAGAAATTTATATCGACCTAAAAGGCTTATATCTCAAATAAATGTTTTCAAATCAGGGACGTTATAATATTTTTAAATAAGCGCATAATCAACAGCATTTAGTAGTATGGCGGTTCCAGAAAGAGCACATCACCAGCACCAGAATCCCCTGGGACTGCTCCCCTCTAAGTAAATAACTATGGGTTCAGGTAAGTATTGCCCAATTTTAGGATCACCCTAAAACAATTTTGTCCCTTCAACCTTTTTTATTTTTTTTATGCAAAATTTTGTGTTTCCCCTTTGGCTCCATTCAAGAATTAGCATTTCCCCCTTATTATGAATTTCTCCATTTCAAAATTCAGGTCCCCTTCCCCTCCTTGAGTAAAATTTGTATAAGGGGGGAGGAGAAAACAGGATCATCCATTTTCCTCTGGCCTAAATACAGACTCTTAGCTATTCAGAATAGATAGGAACTTTTAAAACCATGGAACAGTGTTTATATACTGTCAATCTATAAAATCATTCTCATGGCACAGTTCAGTTATCTTTCATTCACATTGTATTAGGAACTACACCCTCTGGTTTTGTGGTATGATTATGATATCCATTAGAAGGATAGCCGCCTTTAAAACTGTACTAAGTGACCCTTTGTTTATTCACAATGTGCTTATTGTAGTTACCCATTTTTAACCTTGCATAACAGCTAACTGCACATGAATTTAGTGTCTTTCAAATGTGTCCAATCTCTCAAGCCAAAAGTGTAAATGGGGTAACATCTCAAATCCATGTAATAATTCCATAGAAATAAGGTCAAATAAATCATCCCGCCATCCTATGATTTTTGCCCCGCCTCCTGCACCTCAGATCCCACAGACCATCCCCCTCCCCGTATCCAAGTATTTCCCCACTTCCTGGCAAGAACAAGCTTTAATCTCAAAGAGCAATGGTTAAAATTATACGGTTAAGTTCTTTACTTAAACTAAACTGGGTGTGGTCCCTTTGTGAGTTAAATAAGACCTTCTATTGCATTAAAGGTGCAAGAGAGATTTCGCATCGTCCACAATATTGTGTCATTGTAGTGTTTACATATGATTAGACCTCATATAAGTCTTACCTTGTATTGGCTACAGAAATGTTAAAGGGGAAACAATGTGCTTTTTATTTGCCCATATTTCAATATAAAGCATAGGGCTGAATTTATAGAGTTATTTGTCCTATAATAGCTAATTAGAATTCACTTTTTTGTACTCTAAGAATATTTCTCAGCTTATTCCATTTCAGGTTGGGTATTTTTGATAGAACGCTTTTACATCATGCAAAAATCAGAATTTTCAATTTTTTGGGACCTGATATGGAAATCTCTCGTTGCAACCTTTACGCATATGTTTATAACGTATGATGAATATTTTTTCAGTGTCTCTAAGTGGCACAATGGTACCAGCGTAACAGATTTGAGGTAAGGCATCCATTTAAGTTCCTTTAAAGTGCTTTTATTGTATGAATCTATCGTCACATATATAATGAAATACCCTAAATAAACGTACCAGATTGTTTTCATGGCCATTGGAGTATTCCTTACTAAAAAATCCAATTATTCCGACAATGTACACAACTGTACGCAATCTTGAGCTACCTTTTATTCCCTGTGGTATATTTCAAACGCCGCATGCAATACAAAAACAGAAGCCGAAAATATAGCACGTGACTTCAGCAGTTTGCCAACAACTCATCCTGGTGAACTGTTGAGCACACAAGGATCGTAGCGACGTTTTTAGAAATTTTTTAATGCAAAAAAATACACTTTTAAAAAACCTCAGTGATTTGAGAAAAATGTAAAGTAGGGGTGTTTTTAGGATATCAATTTTGTGATTAAACAATACATCGGTCCTCCGACCTCTTGTGTCGCCCTGCATCGCGGTTAGTGAATGATAGGCCCTCACATGACCTTTTCCCTTGAAGTGCCATTTGGACCTCAAATGAGGGATTGCATGTAACTCCATAAACCAATTTTGTTCCAAGTGACCTTCAACTTTTCAAATGAGCTCATTTTACATTTTTCAGCTATTTTACAACTGACCACAATGACCTTTTATACGCTGTAGGTGACCTTTGACCTCATCAACAATGGGGGATGCCATGTTGTCACCTGTGACCCAAGTTGGTTTAAATCCATCAATTATGGATGAATTTCCAGGCATATGTTACCTTTTTCACAACAGACTCCAACACCAGACAGCACAACAACACAGACATCAACTACAGTGGACAAGTGATCCCTGTGTGTCTTCCTGCCTTAGTGCAGGCACACAACAAAGGTTGTATTTGGTCTAAACACTAAACATCCATGAAAACCGTGGACATTTTTAAAAGGGGTCGCGTAAATAGTTTTAGTTTATTACTCTCAGTCTCACTGTAACCACTGATCTTATACAATGGATTGGCTACACAACAGTAATATGTATATTAGATTCAATGGGAATGGGCGGACATCTTGGTCTAACCGAACACAATAGCATTCCAGAAACCCCTGTTTAACAGAAGTTGGATGCCGGTTGCACGTTTTAGAGACATTATGCCATCACACGCGCAAATACAAGTGAAGCTCAATGGACTGGCTTGATTCTGCAGTATGTTATGTCGCTTATCCACATTTCAATGGGAACAAATTTTGTCTAAATGACCGGCTCTTAACCACCTGCTTGGGCTCTCTTTGGATGACCAATATGGCCGTCAAGTATTGCATCAATTATCATAAGCCCGGTTTCCCAATCCATTGTATCGAGATCACAAATGTTCGAAACCCAACTAAGTGCGCGGTTCAGCAATCTACATACTTTTCAATTGTACCGAGTAGAGCACTATTTTCTCAAGAATCCCAAGCTCACTTTATAAAAAATAGGCAATATGTACGCCATTGTTTATAAATTTATATTTTAAAGGAAAAACGTTTTAAATTAAAGCTGGGTTTTTAATTTAAATGTTAAAAGTAAATGCGAAAGTCTTTCATACGGGCCAGAACTGGACTAACCACGATATCTGTCAATTGGTGTGAAAGGACTAAACATGGCTCTTGTGCGCAAAACGATGCATTAACTAATAAACATGGCCGGCTCGTCTAAATCGCACTGGCCTTAGAAAGTTAGTCATGAATGAAATGTTGTTTACTCGCAAGGATACTCCAATGGACAAGAAAACCATCTGGTACGTCATATTTAGGGATATTTCTTATATATGTGGCGATAGATTCATACCAATAAATACCTTTCAAGGTGCAATGGAGATTTTCAAGGCATCCATATATACATTTATGTAGTGATTTTAAAAGAGTAGACACTAAATAGATTTTGTAGGAGACATCTGATTATGAAATCTCCTGTTGCACCATTAAAGGTTATAGGGATATTTGAAGTTTAGTCTTGTTAGGAAGTGAAATTACTAATGTCTTGAAAGTCTTCCTACCGGAAGGAGTTCCTCTATCACTCAGATGACACTGATGTAATCATTGTGGGAATAAGTTTCAGCAACCATGGTGAAAGTGCAACGTTCAATATTGTCCTCGCTTCCCTTGCAGGACAGATTGAGAAAGTGGATGTCCCGTTTCCGGGCTCCCTGGACGAAACGTTGGCTGGTCTTAAAATGGTAATGGCATATGACAGACCGAGTTGACGGCAAATAACATGTGCTGCCTTCATGTCAAAGTCGGTGGTACAGATTAGTCCCATTCGTTGCCTATGGCAACCTCAACTCGTCCTTCCCGCTGATTGCTGCCATCGGCAAGTCGGACAGTGAGAACTCTCTAAGCGGATACATGTTCAAACAAAATTAAATAAATAGAAGAGTTGGAGAGTGGTTAGTTAAATACACACATCAGGTTTAACTATTCACATTGAAATTTACATCAACGTTTTTAAAGGTTGAGATATAAAGTATGATATAATTGGTTAAGTTTGCGACCTAAGGAAGGAAAACATTTCCATTGCTGTGCCATCGTATCATAAAGTGCATTGTAAAGCTTTAAAGATACACTGGAAATTTGAAAAATATTGCACCCTTCACGATTTTTCAAAATTGATATATATTTATATTGAGTTGATACTGTATTTGTAAGCTTTTATATACATTTAGCCCTCACTGGAAATGTTTAAGACCAAATCAGTTGCCTTATGGTAAACAGACGATTTTTATAATTAATGTTCAGCAGACGGCGACTTGATTCAGCAGACGACAGAAATTGCATTTTACCACAAGAAAAACACAATTGGTTTAAAAAAAAAAAAAAAAAAAACACTTAAAGGCCGACTCAGAGATTTCATGAGGAGGGGCACCCTTAATTTCCAAACAAATCATGTCTTTTGATTTAACATAACGTTTGCCCAAATACTAATCACTGTATGAAATAGCTAAGCTCAAATCCATGCCTTTCATATAGAACATCCACCAAGTTGGTTAATAAAATTCCAGATCCGGAATTTTAGTTATACACAGGATCCTATGGCACGTTTTATACGATACTAAATGTTTCTGCCATGAAAACGAAAACTTGATTCATCTCAACTTTGGAATTCAGCATTTTTGGGGAAATCTTTAGTCTTGTCCAACTATTATTGTCCCCGCCGAACGAGGGAGTTCGGGAACGGGGACTATAAAATGAGCAGCGTCTGTCTGTCTG
>JAMKCH010009226.1:0-29447 GCA_023653785.1 Ophioderma brevispina
CATAAATATGCTCAATTTGTTTAGTTTATTACGTTATCCTTGAGTATTAAATTCTGCTGAAAATGTACCTCCATAATAAACATATTAGATACCTTTTACTAAGTTATCCTAACGATATGCCTATTTTGATTGACACCATAACATTCCATGGCCAAATTATACTTGATGATATAAACCTAAAACCATTACAACGTAATACCCAATAACGTGTAAACATTTTTTTTTACCATTTTTTTCACCTTATTTAGCGGGTAGAAGGGGGTTCTCGTGCCCCGCCGGAAATAAATTTCTAATCGTGTCTCTATAATATCAATGGGGTAGAAAACGGGGGATAGCTATGTTAAAAAATTCAAAATTGGTCCCACTTGCCATTTTTAGGTAAATTTATTTATCCAAATTAGGATCGCCATTACAGAAAAATATAGTTTTTTTTCATTCACCATATCTCAACAACAGACCAAATATTGTTCTCTAGAGAGCCTTAAGACCGCTTGCCATGCATATTGTATTGTTGTTTTGCTTTGGATTCAAGATTGCAGCCACATTGCCGCCTCAAAGATCTACCAAGTATAAAAGTGCTAAATGCCTGTTTTTACTTTAGTCGCATATCATAAAATGAGAAAATAAATTAAGAATATAATGCTTTGACCATTTAGAACTCATATCTGCCTGTTTTTGCTTAGTGAGTCTATTTAACATCAATATGGGCGCCAATTGGTTCGCCTTCAAAATGTGTTAAAACTAGAAATTGCCTTATATTGTACCCCAATTAGGATGAAAATGTGAATTAAAGTATGAGATATATTCGTTTTGACAGTATAAACACACATCTGGCAATTCTGTTTGTTCACATTTAGATGGCGGTCATATGGCCACATTCAAAGAATTAAAACCTTAAAAATTACCCCTATTTTGTCATATATCTAGACATAACATAACACCCAGAAAGAATCATAAAGTGCAAATGAAAATATGTCTAATATCATGAGTAACTCATAACTGCTATATTTGTTCCAGTAGTATTTATTAAATTCAAGTTGTCGGCTAATAAGCCGCTTTCAGATTTTTGAACTCGTGATATTAGCCGCCATCTTCATTTTCAACCAAGTTAACCAAAACCAAAAATACCAGCTTTGGGGTTTTTAATTGTCAATCAAACGACTTTATAATACTTTAATTCACATTTTCATCCTAATAATTTGGGGACAATATAAGGTAGGTAATTTCTAAGTTTTAACACATTTTGAAGGCGGACAAATGGCCGCCAATGGAATGTTAGAATACACTAACTAAGCTAAAAACAGGCAGATATGAAGTCTAATGGTCACCCCCCCAAAATATTCCTTAAGTATTTTCTCATTTTATGGACTATACGACTAAATTCAAAACGGGCATTTAGCACTTTTTATACTTTGTAGATCTTTGAGGTGGCCATGTTGGCTACCATTTGGATCCGAAGCCAAACAACAATACAAAACTATGCATGCAAGCGGTTTAATGCTTATAGAGAACAATATTTGTTTCTTGTGTTGGAGATATGGTGAAAACTATAGTGTGTCGTAATGGCGATCCTAATTTGCATACAATTTACCTAAAAATGGCACGGGGACAATTTTGATTTTTAACATTAGCTAATCGTTTTATACGCATTTTTTCTAGAGACATTCATTAGGAAATTGAGTTACGGGGGGGCACGAGACCCCCTCTACCCACTAAACTAAATCTCCCATTGGACTATGATCTGATTGAAAAATTATATCATTTTTGTGGTCGGAGAAAAATGGTGTCTCATGCCACTTTGATAAATAGCTTGTTTGGTGGCTGAAAAAATGTGGTGGATGCCACTCGTAATACACTTCCTTAAAAGGGTCGGCATTTCTTTAAAACGTTCAACATTCTTAGACTATTAGATAGTCATTGGAGCTGAAGAAAACACTTTTCCAACTGACCGCATCTGTTAACTTGAAATAAGATGCCAATCATATCTTAGAAGTTTTACCAAACTTAGCAACTGCTTCGTGAAGGAATAAACGTAATAAACAAGGTTTTCAGTACTTTTCACGAAAACATTTTGTTTGTTTTGTAGCCATATTTAAAAATATAAAAATAAATGAGAATACAAGGAAAAACATTACATAATTTCTACATGTTGGCAAACAAGAAACATTGATATTCGGAAGGAATTCAAGTAAGTATTTTTTCAATTTTTTTTATATTGATGTTGCGTTTCGGACATCAATTTTCTCTATTTCGGATGTTCTGAAGAAAGGCAAATATCTCATATAGAAAAGAACGGAAGCATGGCAAAAAACTATGCCCAAATGCAGTCCTAGAACATATTACGTTTTTTACCAAAAAGCATTGTTTAAAAGTCTTATTAACCAAAGACACAAATATTTTAGAAATGCACGGCCCGTTTTCATGAAAAAATTCGACATGCGGAAAGTTGTCGTGCACCCTGTCGCTTAAGCCGAGTTGGTGAAAATAGATACGACATTGGCCTAATAGGCCCTACTTGGGGTTTGAGGAGGAGTTATGTACATAAAAAAAATAACGGATGCCTGGACACAATGAAGGTGGTTATAAGAAACGTTGAGAATGATTGTGGCTTCAAACTCACGGGAATGTGGCAGAGGAATATGGGTGAGTGAGAAGAGGAAAGAAGATACTGTAAGTTGCCGGTGTGACTGATCCTGACACTTTCTAGGTAGAAAATAAGAATGCGGCCGTCCTGGAGTTGAGTGAGGAGTTGTGAGAAAATAGATATACGGCATGCAAGAACTTGAGTAGGCCTAATGAAAGCAAGTTTAGACATACTGGATTTGTGATACATGATGATGGGAATCATAGGGGGCCTATTGGGAGTTTAAAATTTATGAGGAAAGAGTAATACGATGGAAAGCTGGGACACGGGCGCCGGTATATGAAAATTGTAAAAGAATCTAGGAGGTGAGAGAAATAATATAACAAAACTCCAACAAAATTATGTATACAGGATTTCATTGTGAGATTTTTCTGTCTGCTCTAAGGCATATCCTCTATAGATGTTAGATAGGGGCCTATCAATAGTATTGAAAATGCCTGATTTTTGCGGTAGCGTTATATAAGGACTTCAGCATGTGTTAAAACAATTTTCTAATTAGGACAATTAGGCCTACATATACATTATGGAGACTTCTAATTTCTAAAATTATTTTAAGCGGGACTTCAAGTAAAGTCAAGTAAGCAATTTCAAGCCTGAAAAGATCAATAAAGGGTACAAATAAAAAATTAGGCCCTAGCCTATATGAAAATGGAGAAAAATGTAGGCCTATGGGTCTGCAATCTCGGGATAGATGGTGGCTAAGCAAAGTTCACTAAATTACTGGCGTTAAAAACTGGCATGATGCATGGAGCACTTGTTGACATTCAGTTGCTTGACGCACGTGTATAAAAACGACACAGTGCGCAGTAACGCGATTCAAGCTTAACGACCCGCACAGAGTGAGCCTGTGCGCACATTTTTTGTTTATTATCGGCGTCAGTTTCAAGCATTTACGCCTGGGGGTGCGTTGTTTTGTGCTAAGGATACTGGCTTCATGGATACACTGTCCGTACGCCATCTACGGTGTATCTAATCTGTGCATCGACTCGGTGCTTTCCCCGCCTCTGGATCGTCAACAGCGGGGCGATATGGATCCAAATAATGCGTTTTCATTCATCCCTCTTGGGAATATTTCGGAGACCCTTTTCATCATCATCTTCAATATGGCCAAAATTAATCTGGAGTATCGACTGCCTCGGACGGGTGGGGTCTGAAACTTTCTGTTCCCCCATGCAAAAATAAAAAATCTAATTCGCTTTTGGTAATGTCTTAGTGTAAATATAGTGTTGAACCATGTGGCATATGTAAAAAGAATTTAATGCGACTATAGAATCACGGGAGACCTCACATTTTTTCACTACCTTTCCGATAATCTCATTCTTCCAGGAAATGGTATGATTTTAATATAGTGTCTCTGATAAGGGTAATTTGAAACCACCTTTTTGTCCCGAAGCAGAGAGTTGGTCTCGTCTACATAACACAACAGCAATGCAAAGTTTGCGTCGGCTCAACATTCACCTTGGATTTAGAAAGCCGAGAAAGGTCTGAGTAAAGATGTGAATCTAAAAGTATTTGCCATTGTACAGAGGATTCATTCCTTAAGATTTTTGTAATTTTACATTGAATTCTATAACACAACCGTATTTCCGATGTCACATTTACTAGACCATTTTGCCATACCGCTGAATAATGTCGCTGCTTATATGTACGAATTCCCACACAAATATTCCAATTTGGGGTGTATCCGATGTAGATTTTTGCAATGATCCAATAGTTCTGTAATTTTAATTTCCCTTTAACTTTTTTATTAGTTATCATTGTACACATTCCCCGAGAGGTTGCGAATATTGTTTTCACTCAGCCAATAACCCTTGACAATATCGTATTGGCTTAATCTTTTCTTGCTTTGGCCCAAAAGTATAGTGTTGAGTGGAAATCGAATTTTTGACCCCATATTTTTGTTAAGTTGATATTAAATTTAAAGAACGACACGCTAAAATCACAAGGCATACAATACATTTTGGTGTCGTTTTAAAAATATTTAAAATTTCGCGTGTTAAAAAACTACCATATTAATAGTTAATTCAGGTATATGATCAGACATATATAATAACAAAGGCTGAACTTCCCGTATTTGCTCCGAAGAAATGCGAAATTTCAAAATATGTTACCAAGAAATAATTCTCAACTTTTCAGATGGGGTTTACTTTTGATTGAAAGCTTTACATCATGCATCGGTGCAAAAAGGGCTTCCTTTTTTGGGGATATCGCGTACGCAAAATAATAACCAGGCGATAAAAGGCAGGCGGAGCTCACCTAAATTATACGGAAGTGATATTAACACGTAATGGAAAACGTTGCTGAAATATACACGGAGTAATTATACATAATACGCACCTAGAACAAAATTTCAAAAATACATTTAGTGTTCAATTTGTTAATCAAAAGTAAGTTAAACATCCCGTTATTAACTTTGATTTAAAATTAAACAAATGGGAACGGTCACTTGAATATGAACGATTTAAAATTGAACTGAACGGGAAAAGTATGTCCTACTCAAATGTAAAAAGGTGAAAGCTCTAAAAGGCAAAAAATTTCAAAGAACTCCACCCTACATTTAGAGGAAAAAATCACTCGGAAGAGTGAACATTTTTCATCTATGGCTTATTCAACAGCTCCTTTCAGAGAGACTTTCAATCTTCAGGTCAATCTTTTACATAGAGTATATGAAAAGAAACTTCTTTAAACCAAGATATAAAATCCACACTTAACCCATACATAAGTGTTGGCGTTAATTGTCGTAGGATTTTGCAAGGCTTCAGTTGATTGGAGGTCAATGTTACGTTCTATCTGTGTTTGATCATTAATTGGATCGACTAAGCCCAAATTATTGGTCGAGCTATAACTGCAAAAATATTTTTAATTGTGTATATTGTGTAAGTTATTGGTTCTCCTTTAATATTGAGCGTAAATCTTCCAATTTTTATCATTATCATGTTTTGGATCCATATTTTCACCACATTCGATTCCCACAACATGATATGTTAAACTTGTATTTTAAATTTGCACAAATGGAAACGTTGTACACTCTATAAATATTAATATTACGCACCAAAGACAATTAAAATAGATTTGGGTCGTCAGTCCTCATTCAAATTGTTGATACTAACTTTGGAATTACAGCTTTCAGTATTCACAGACTAAAATCAGTATTTTTTTTTAAAACCCAAATCAGTATTCTTGCGACTTTGGTAAAATTTTTGGCCCAATACTGTACGGCTTGTTACATGGTAATGTCCGTGGCATTGAAAGGTCACGTTGGTAACACATTAAGTCTTAAAGACAAATTTCCTCCTCCATTTCAGGAACTGTCACAGGTTGTTTTTTTTAAAGAAATGCGACATGGAAAGGTTAAATGCAAAAGTCAAAATTTTCAAGGCTCATAACTCGAGAACTAAGCTGCCAATGTACTTATAATACACCATGAGATAGAGCTTCTTAAAGCGACACGGCACATTTTCACAAAATAGACATATCTTCAATTTGCTCTCAATGATATTCTAGGCCATTGGAAGAACAGAGGTATCTTTTACACATAAAAATACATACCCCAAACAGATAAGGACATTGATATGAAGGATAAAGTGATTATCCAGGTAATTTGTAGCGAATTTTAAGGTCCCATGGGCCAGATCGCTAATAGTCTGGTCCCCAGAAGCCCCAGATTTTACCGGAAGTGGTCATATTTTGGTGTATCAGAAGAAGGTACTATTTTTCTCATTTACCCTGTGAAACAAAAAAAAAGTGAGAGCCAAGATGTTTGGTTTGGAAGTTATGAGCGAAAATGTGCCCCATTTTGGTCGACCAATATTAATTTGGTGGAAGCTCAGTACTTTATGGGTCTCACAAAATCACGTTTTTTAGTTCTCTCACATCAAACTGATTGAAATATCGGCTCAAAACTTACAGATGGAATTTTGGAGTGAAGGTCAATCTATTCAGATGAAAACTTCATTCCCTTAATTCGGGCCATCCCCCTTTAGTTTTTCCATAACTTTAATCAACAAATGTGCATATTCACGAATATTTGACTCATACTCCTCCGTTTACCCATAAGGAAATCTGATTTGGCGTAATCATTTCGGGTGAGCTTTTGTATACAAGGCTTTACAACCCAGCAAAAATATCGATTTTGAAAATCTTGAGGGCGCACTATTTTTCAATGTGCCAGTGGCTCTCTTTAAGAATACAGCTTAAAATGACAGTGTTCCACCGTTTGACAGCCCCCGTTTAAAGGCTGACTCAGAGATTTCACAGTGAGGCGCCCCCATTTTTCAAAGAAATCGTGTTTTTTTTTGCATAGATACATAATGCTTTTCCAATACTACTCACTGGTGTGAAATAGCTAAGCTCAAATCGAAGTCCTTCATCTTGAAAATCACAACATTGTTATAAAAATTCCTGTAGCCGGAAATTTTGTAATGCACAGTATCCTATGGCACTGTTATATATACAGAAATGTTTATTGCATAAACGAAAAATTCGATTCCTCTCCAACTTTGGAATTGGAACATTAAAACAAAGAAAAAACATAAAAACTTTTCTTTTTTAATTTTATACACAAAAACTTAAATTGGAATTTCTGAGTCAGACTTTAAAAACTGTCAGTAAACTAAGTCCATAGTAAATCCCAACAGAAGAACATTTAACAACAGCAGTTAAATGGTTAAATCAAACATTTGTGGCTGAACCATCCGAACGTCGGGAGAAAAACGATGTCGGAAACCGTTTTACAGACTTTATAAATTGAACATTTTCAGATCTCTGTCCTTTATTCATTTATTTAATCTGCATAATCTTCATAGACCATTTAACCAGCAATGTTTGTAAACATGTTGGGCCTGGTATCTTGAATAGGTCGGCCTGACTGTTACCACACTACTACGGGTAACTAGCAACCGTCACATTCCCGGTACTAATGGTGATCGATATACAATATTAACATAGGTATAGCAGTTAACAGAGTGTTTGTAAACATGTTAGGGCCTGGTATGGTATCTTGACAAGGTCGGCCTGACTGTTGTTACACACTGGGCAATTATATGCGCGTGGTCACGACTTGTCGATCGGATTTTTTTGGTCAATTGAGTTAATAGTTGATTCTGGTTGCATGTTTATGCACTCTTTATTGTACTCAAAAATAAGTCGTAAATTACAATCTCCCTAACCAAAATAGCCGCAGTCCGAATAAACCGCATTTGTATAAAACGGTTTCACAAACAATCGATACTCTTCGATAGCTTGTGCGTGTCCCCAATATCAAAGCACACAGATAATTGTGAACGAATACTATCGCTGGGACAAAGATTGCTACTTCAGTGATCAAAATCGATAATAGTCTATCAGATTTAAGGCAATCGTGAAATTTACCTTTCTATACTTCAGGAGGGATTGGTCATGTTTATTTTTCACATTTTTATTTTTGGTGTTTTAATTATGTTACTTGTACTTATTGAAGCCTACGGTCTGTGCGTCGTGAAAAAATAGCCAAGTTTTGTAGTTTAACATTTGTTACAATCCCAAATTTATATATTTTTTGGGGGCATAGTGACATTAAAGGCACTATCAGTGATTTGCTAAATCGCAAATCGAAAAAATCTCAAATCAGATTTTTAATGTCTGTAACAAGTACAGGTATCCTAACATGCTCTGCAAATGATAAGAACCAAAGTAACCTAATAAGGACAAAATCGGAATATTTTTTTTTTTAAGTGTTCCATTGCTGTCCGTTTCGGACACTTACTACCACCCGTAATTGAATGGAGTATCGTATAGGCCTGCCATTTTCTTTTTTCTGTCTATTCGTCAGTTGGAAACAAGTAACTTGCGAGAATACTACAGACTTATCCTTCACTTTAACTATTTCCTGCAAATTGAAATATTTGACTCTTTCTGATAAATCACTGGTAGTGTCTTTAATCCTCGTATACCAAGGGAGGAGTTACCACCCATGTAAACTCCAGTGCCCAAAACGTTAAAACCTTTCGTTAAGTCTTCATATAATTAATTTCACCTCTTCTGCTAATTTTGGCGAAACAATGTGAAGGTAGCACCCTCACCAGGGTTAGCGTCGAAGTCGACTGGTGGTAATAGTTCTATTACCTCTGCTATACCCATTATTGAAAAGCCGCAATTCTGATTGGTCCATTTTTTACACTGCCCATTATTCTAAAATAATGAGCCGCTAATGCATTGTCTTATCATTTATTTTCATTAATCAGCATACAAAAATACACAAAGGCATCGTAACTTAAAACTATACAAAAAAATAAAATCAAGTTTTTTTAGTTTCATAGATAGAAATTTGTGTATCTCTATGGGCTCATCATGTCTCCTCGGGCGGGAAAAAATAAAAATATTAAAAAAAAAATTATTTAGTTTTTCCGACTTCGGCACATTATTCGCCTTAAATGATACGGCATTACCCTTTAGTTATTAGTTCATTTGTTAAATATGTGCACTGTATGGCTCTAAATTATATGTTTGATTAAAAAAACGAGTCATTTTCCATCTCATTTGGGCCAAAACCTGCATAAATCCAATAATTTTTTCATTTTATTCATTTTATACAAAATTAACAATATTTTTTTATGGGGGGTTTTGGAATGACCACTTTGCCAACTGTGAACTTTGACGTCATTGTGACGCCATACTAGGTTATTTTGGAAGCAGTAGAAAACGATAGACCAATGCTAGTCAACGGGTTCCAACATCGAAATCATCTATGCTTTATAATAATGAAGTCTCGGGGGTGTTTAACACCCCACCCTAGTAACCGTGTTACAAAAATAGACTTGTAAACATATTGCAATTTGATTTTCTTTGATGTTAACTTTGATATTCTGCAAACTAAAAATTACTAATATATACATCATTAAAAAAAAACTCGCCTTTCATGAACAAATGATATTTCTTTGGAAAAGTGTTTTGTATAAGCGTTAGTGCCCTCTAATTGTTTATTCGTTCGATTTTATGAGTATATTACCCATTAGTTAATTCGTTTCAAGTTGGGTATATATTTTAAGCGTGTATACATTACTTTAAAACGATAGGACTAATAAATGTAATGAGAAATTTAAGAAAACGAGAAAATAGACCACTTTTATCCTCCAAACTCTTTGAGTTTATGAAACATTCCAGTTACATTTTAAATATTTTCGGAGCTCCACCCATCACCTTGAACAGTTCTAGCCAATATTTATTGTGTGTTACAACATGCATACTATTTATTTTTTTTTATAATAAACATGCACTACAATGTTTGTGTTCCTTCTAACGTATTTAATCATGAAAATTTTTTTTTTTCTGCAAATGAGTTAAAACATATTGGCGACTATTAAAGATATTAATTTTAAGGAGGCAATTTGAAGAATGTTGTAATTTTCTGATTCGTTGGTCTCGTGGTCAGTCTGCGAATATTTTACAACGACCGATCAATGCAACAGTGAAATGTTTCCCACTTTAAACGCTTATGGATCGTTTGTATACAAATTTGCAATGTTTGTAACATAAAACACAATGCAAGAGACATCGTCATCGTCGTCGTCTTCCTCATCATTAGACATCGTCATCAGTCTCGTCGTCATCATCTCATCATCACAACAAATCATCATCATCATCATCACGATCAGTAGCATCTTGTCGTCGTCCAGCTCGATGGTCCCTTATTTCATCGTTATTGCCACCATCATCACCGCCATCGTTTATTCTTATCATCGTTGCTCATCGGCAATCATCATTTTAAAATAGTAAAACCCGTAGCTATAGTAATCTCACCATTCCAACATTAAAAATCAACGGGTTTCATGCGTCGAATACGTATTCGCTCCTCAGAGCACAGCGAATCAAACAGTTTGTGGTTTGACAAACAATCGAACCACATGCAGTGGCCATATTTGAATTAGAAAACAATTGTTTCTTGGTATTTTAATACTGTCGTCCGTTAGTAACCATTCATGTCCTTTACATACCCCACTTAAAACGCCTTTTCCTTTTAATTTCATTTAATTACACGCATTCATAAGTAACTCAACCTTTCAAACGCCATTTTCACAGAACTATCATTTATGCTGATTCGACACTATACGAACCCCCGACGATATCTGTTAGAGTTTATACTATGGCATACGATTCGCAGGAATGGTTCGCGGCAACAAAAGAAGTGACGTAGGATGTTACGGTCTATTACAAGTCGTTTTGTGTTTTTTATTATTATTCTTAGTAAACTATATAATAATTTTCGATACGATTTTAAGGCTGCCTCAGCCGGTGCTCAGACATTTCCTGATAAGTCGCACTCAATAATATTTTCAAACAAATCGTGTTTTTCCCATATACATAAGGCTTTCCATAATATAACTTACTCATTGTGTGAAATAACCAACGCAAAACGAGTCCTTCATATAGAAAAATCACAACTTTGGTAAAATTACAAATCCGTAATTTGTTATACACGGTATCCGATCTCTCTAACTTTGGAATTAACCCCTCGTCTTACAAAGGGGGGGGGGAGGAGGTTACCACCCCCTACTGAACTTGCTCCGGTGCGCTCCAATGCCTAAAATTTTGCGTAAAAGTCTTTATTTCAGAGTTTCAAGCGGGCCGTAATTTAAATTTTTTATCATAGAATGGGAGGCCTTATATGCATGATTCTAGCAGAATCTATGAACATGCGAAATCAATTCAATGTACGCGGGGATCAAGTAAATTATACAACCCGAGACCTGGGTATCATACTGAGTGAGTCAAAAAACTTGACCCTGATTGTTTTCGCCATTTTGAATTTTGTAAATAATATATATCTACATATGTGGTATCTGCGGGAAGCTTATTTCATTTTTTAATGTGCTTGCAAAGATCATTCCAATGGTTCCGTTAGACCGAGCTACAGTCTTTGAATCAAGAATTGCAGTGAATAATAGCCTGATTTTCTTCTGGATACGATTTCCTTCGCTTACGCCGTTCATTTCATGTGAATCCGTGGACAGAGCAGAAAACCGACTACCTGATTCAAAAACGACTGTAGCTCGGTCTATACCTAACATGTGAATGAATCGTTGCAGAAATTAAGATAATTAACCCGCTTTCAGATTCAATTAAAAGAAAACGGTGCCCTGGACGGCACCCTGCTTTTATTCTGAATTGATCTCAAATCAAAAAGGTAAAAGAAAGGTCAGAAATTTGTTTTTCCAAGGCTATGGAACTAAATTGAGTAATTTGGGGGGCTTAATTCTATCTGAATTACCTGATAATGTCGTATTTCCAATATTGTGGAATACATAAGGTTTTTTGGGAAGTATCCCTAGCTTAGACCACCTTAAAATGATTGATTGAATAAGATTACATGTGCGTATAATAAATGTGGCGCAAACTAAAGTTATAATACACATCGCTAAGTCACACGAGGCCATCCGCCCGGCATTCTTATGCAATTCTTTCACTTTCATCCAAAGACATTTGGAACATGATCGAACAGCTCGAGTAATTTGATAGGAGTTACTTCCTGCGATGAAGTAACCAAGTATATATCGGCCACATTTGTGAAACCGGCGTCACCCCTCCCTTGTTTATCTAGAATTAAGGAGAAAGTCTAAGTTAGCTGAGAATGCAAAATCTTACAATACTAACAAACGATTCGAGAGACTAAAGTAGTATTCATTCATATGTGATTTGCATAAATCAGTATATTGAAAATGTAAAAAGTACTTTGTACCATGTAGTTACCACTCCAAGTAAATTATAGGAGTTACATTTACGAATAGCCAAGTATACACATCAAATTATATTTCGTCAATATTTCTATTAGACACGATAGATATACAAAGGACAACAAAGATCTGAGAAGATATAGCAGCAAATCAGCACTCATCATTTCAGTTTCCTATGCGACATACGCTATTTTAGGACCACCGACTTTCTTGCCATAAGCTGCTCTGTGTCCCAAAGAATGGGTTCTCGGCGATGGGAGTCGCCGGCCTCTATGCCCGGTCGGGCGGATGGCCTCGTGATAGCGGATGTATTCTAACTTTTGTTTACGCACCTTGATTCTACCACATGTAATCTTCTTCACAATCACTTTTAATGTGTCCTAAGTATGGATACTTCCCCAAAACGTTATGTATTCCACAATTTGGAAATACGACATTATCAGGTAAGTCTAGATAGAATTATCTCCCCAATTAACTCATTTAGTCCCTAGGCCCTTGGACACACAAGTTTGGACCTTTCTTTTACTTGATTTATTTCAGAACTAAAGCAGGTGGCCTTCCAGGGCCCTTCTTTCTTTTAATTTTGTATATTACCCCGGTTTGTAGCGGTATCTCTCTGTGGTACGGCAGCCATTCCGTGCGGGTTTGACGGGAGGGATGGATGTATTGACACATGCTCCTTCAAGGACTATGGATAGTTGATTCCTCGTTGATAGTTTGATATTTTGTTCTCTTATTAAACATTTTTTTATATTCCCTTGCCCAAAGCAACCGTAGAGTTGTTTTTAATATTTATATGATATACTCAGAGCATGTATACAAAAGCAACCAGTAAAGTTGTTATTATTTATTCATGACCTAAGACAATCACTAGTTGTATATATTTATATAGTAATACCTAGAGCAAGTATACGAATATGTTTGCCTGCAAAAGCCACCAGTCTTGTTGTTTAATACTTTAAATAGTATACCCAATGGCAGGTATAATCAGGAATCATGTTTAGAATACAAAAGGAAGGTAGTAACCAACCTATTTACATCTGATAAAAATCGAGCATGGCCTATTTGTCACATATACGACCACGCCAAATTTGCATGAAAATTCGTGACTGGTTAATTTATTGTCTCCCCCTGTATTGGCTATCCACGAGCATAAACACCTCACATGCTTCCTTGTGACGACCCATAAAGCATCCTACCCAACGCAACGCAGGCGTTATGACTGATGCTCTAAGACTGGAGAGATCATCATTACGGGGTTTGCCGTCTTAAGCGAGTTTCCTCGGTATGACAAAGATTTGTATTAGAGTGAAATTAAAAAGTGATATGTATGTTAACTCTAAGGCAAACTGGGCACAAGAGTTTATTTAATTGGGCATGTTTACTCATCAAGGCAAGTTTTTGCCTGAGAGTTAGTAATTAAATAATGCAAGTAGTACAAAATGCGAACGATTCCCCCGGCCCCAGATCACCGACATGTTATTTTGAAGACTGAGAAAGAGGGAAGTCGTTTCAGATAGTTTAGAGTCAAGGGAAAAGTGACTCGGTATAGTTTACCTTATATAGTCCTATGTAGTCGACATGTGAGCCAACCCATGAAACCTAAAGGCTGTTTTCAGAGCCACAATCTTCATTAACTTCTGCCGCATTCTGAAGTCACCACATCCATTCAGGAAGTGAGTGTTCCCTCCGGTTACATTAAAACAAAGGTAACCGGGCACGAGCGGGCATCCGCAAACTGGCTTTATAAAGTTTTCCGGGTAGCTAGTCTGCTCCCCGGAGGTGGCAACACGAATTTTGGGTTTGCACTCTAAAATGTAACAATTCCAGTTGACAACATTACAAACTGAGTAAAATCCGTTTTTGGCCTATATTTAATTCTAAGCTGGGTCGGGAGAGATCTTGACCCTCAGCAGTGCCACTGATGAAGAACCCTTAGAAGGAGTTGTCAGAAAGTACGTCTTGTCTAGCTGCATGCTTGCTTTCATGCTAGGTTTCGCATAATAAACCTTTAGGGAAACGTTAAGTACACGTCTTTCCCGCGCCCTGTATCCGAGTAGCCTATAACCCCTCAAATTGCCAGGGAAATTTTAGTTTCATTCAACTTTTATCAAGATTCTCTAGACTGAGGACCGGTACATTTTAAATTCTTTTTCACTTTCAATCCAAAGACATGGATGATCAGAACAGCTCCCGAGTAATTTTGATAGGATTTACTTCCTGTCGTGATTAACCAAGTATGATATACCAGCCATATTTGTGAAACCGGCGTCACCCCTCCTTTGTTCATCTAGAATTAAGGAGAAGGTATAAGTCAGCTGAGAAATGGCAACTCTTACAATAACTACAAAGATCAGAGAGACTAAAGTAGTATTTCATTCATATGTGATTTGCATAAAGCAGTATATTGAAATGTACAAAGTACGTGTCTTAGGATGACCAACTCCAAGTAAAATAGGAGTACATTTAAGAATACCAAGTATACACATCAATTATATTCGTCATAGTGTTTCTATATAACGACGATATATTTACAAAGGACACAAAGATCCGAGAAGATATAGCAGCCCATCATCAATTTCAGTTCGCTAATGCGACATACGCTATTTTAGGACCACCGACTTTCTTGCCATACGCTGCTCTGTGTCCTAGAGAATGGTTCTCGGCGATGGGAGTGGCCGACCTCTTCCCGGTCGGGCGGATGCCTCGTGATAGCGGGATGTATTCTAACTTAGGTTACGCACATGATTCTACGCACATGTAATCTTATTCCACAATCACTTTTAAGGTGGTCTAAGATAGGACTTCTTCCCAAAAACGTTTGTATTCCACAATATTGGAAATACGACATTATCGGATATCATTAATTCCGAGTGAATTATCTCCCCAAAATTACTCAATTTAGTTCCATAAAGCCTTGGAAAAACAATTTCTGGACCTTTATTTTCTTGATTTGGTTCAATTTCAGACTAAAAGCAGGTGCGGCAGGGCCCGTCTTTCTTTTAATTTTCGGCCATAATTTTAGCTATTTAACGCGCTTTTTCCCCATTGACATTATTCCTTTCTGCACTGCAATTGCCGATTGAAATATATAATAATGGATAACTAATTTATATCCTTGCAACAGACCGACGTGGGCCTATTATATAGACTGTGATACATGTTCTATCCCACAAATTTCATATAAATTTACAGTATATCCCTATCACACTGTGAAATTCAAATAGGATTTAACTTTCACCCATTATTTCCTTGATTTTAATCTAGGCCTCTTATGTCTCTAAGTCCCGATAAATGAAGAAAGAAAGAAGAAAAAAAGACAAAAAAGAAACAACAGAAAGCAACAAAAGAAAAAAAAACTGAAGAAAGAAACGGAAAGAAGAGAGAGAGAGAGGGGGAAAAGAGTGAGGGGGCGAGAGATGCGGAATAAAAAAGTAGAAAAACAAAGATTGAAAAAATAAAGGAAGAGAAGGTACAGAAACAGAAAAAAGAAAAGCGAGAAAGAAGAAAAAGATACTAAGACATAGAAACAACAATACCAAAAGCATTTTTTTAACTATTCATTTGTTTTTACCTTTGGTTATTTACTTGTTTCACCATCTACACCCGTCTGCGCATAGGAGATTTCCCGTCACAATTGGTTTTTCTTTTTTTTTTTAGTTTGCGCTATAGGGAATTTGTCACACTTCCATGCACACCAACAATGACCATTGTCCATCGATTTCGATTAGAGGAGCTTGATCAACTGATCAATAGCTCAATAGGATTGTGGAACTCGATATTCTCTTTATTGCAGTCCCCTTATTGTTGAGCTTACAAAGGCCGCGGTGCGGTCTTTAAACAAAAATAACCGCTTGTCAAATATGTTAATATGTAATGAGTTAAAAATTCAAAATGCGGACCAACATCAGTGTCAAGTTTTTTTGACTCGCCGTATATAAAATACATTAGTGCTAAGTATAAAATACATTAGTGCTCGTTCCCTGGTATCCACATTAACAAGTTCCTCTGTGGCCCAGTGGTATTTTTTCACGCCTAGAAAGCGAGAGGCTCGGGTTCGAGACCGTGTATTTTTCGTCTTTATTTAGTTCTGTTGCTCGCCAGTTTCTCCGAGCTTCTATATAATAAAAAAAAAGGCTTGGTAAGACGAGGGGTTAGCGTTTTAGGTGACTATCTTTAGTTCTAGATGGTTTTAATCACCTCACCAACAAAAAAATTATATTTTTCAAATCTCTGAGTCAGCCTTTAATCAAATGTTATAGGAAATTAAACCTATATCTAAAAAATCTAACTGCATCTCGCCGAGGTATCTCGCGGGCACGTGAGTGAATTGGCCGTCTGTTGTGGAATAAAACAGCTTTAAAAACCATGTACGGACTGAAAATGATATTACCATAAATAGGTACGGAGGACAGACATGTACTATCCCTTTTTTTTTCATGCCCGTATAAGGGTCTTTATGGGTTTTTTTCAGCACCTAAAATACAAAAGAATACAATAAGCATGACAATAACCGCATTACCATTTTTACACTCTACAAAAAAACGAACTTATTTTTTTTTTTAGAAGGGGAGGCCTTAATGCATGATTCTAGCAGAATCTATGACGAGCGAAGCGACAACTCAATTCAATGAACGCGAGGATCAAGTAAATGATACAACCGAGAACGTAATTTGGTAAAAAATAATATTAAAGAAATTAGAAATTTGTCTAAATTTCGTTTTATACAGTCAATAACACTAATTACGAAACTTCAATTATTACTGGGCAAAACTATTCATATCTAAGAAAGGTTCCCATTTCTTCACGTGATAACCATATCTATCGTGGTTTTTAGCAATACTTTTCAACTGTTCAATAAAGACATCCAATTTTTTAAATTCGGCATAGACTGGGTAATATTTCTTGAATCCAGCATTTATAGATAAAAACGCTTGACCAATAATAGAACCAAATTTAAAAATGTGGAATATTAATGATTATAAATACAAAGACATCCAGATTTACAATGGTGGCCTCGGGAAATTCGTACATCACTTCGAGGCCCAATTACAATCATAGCACTGGCAATCATCGAGCATGTCCTCTTTGGGTGACCCATGAATGGGCCAGAATCACCCGACCAAAAATTAGCAACGGCAATCATCGTATCATTGTCATCTCTTGTGGACAATGAATGGGCCAGAATCACCGGACCAAAGTATCGTCACGGTGTCGGTTGTTGATCGTCGCAACCGAATTCGCACCAACTTCTTATTAACATGCAATTTACATAACATACACATGACAGTTATGCCTATAGCTATAAGCTTGCCAAAACAATGAACGTTTTTTTTCGGAAGTAGTACTGTCCTGCGCCGAGGAGGCCCACTGCTCCTCCTCTTCCTGTTGGCCAAAACTGATATTCGTCTCAGGCCCAAAAAACCAACCCGAGCATGATTGAATAAATTACAACGGTCGATTGCACGCGATCGGTCGAGTTGTATTCACGCGACGGTCGAGTTGGCATAAGACGGTGAGTTGGTTATCGGTCGAGCTGGTATGACGGTTTCGACTTGTTGTCCGTCGAGTGGATGGACAGTCGAGTGGTATCGGTCGAGTTTGCAAGCCGTCGAAGTGACTGACATTCGGAGCCGCTTGCAGCTGGCTCCAAGCATGCTGACTTGCCGAATTCGTGGCACCAAATAGATTTTGTGGATTCTATCAATAGTTCCGCATCACCTTGCCAAGACTGCAACAAATATTTGGCAGCTCACCTTGAAATTTTTTTAAAACACCACTAAACATGACAGACTAACGAGGCGAATTGACTAAAATCAAGGCAACAAAAATGAAAGTTGCAGCAACCGAATACCAGGTATTACATTGAGCACGATTTCATGATTGGTTGTATTTCCACATGTGGAAATTCACCCATCCTCTGAATGAATTTCCACATGTGGAAATACACCGGTCCGCTTGTATTTCCACATGTGGATATTCACCGAAAAATGTGTATTCCGCATTGTTGGTAAATTCACCGGTCCGCTTGTATTTCCGCACGTGGATATTCACCGAAAAAATGTGTTATTTCCACGGTGGACCATTCACCGAAATGGTTATCGCCGCACGTTGGTATATTCACGATCTCGTGAATTCCACATTTTGATATTCACCGAAAAATGTCTATCTCCGCACTTTGGTAAATTCACAGATC
The DNA here is from genome assembly GCA_023653785.1 of Ophioderma brevispina. Classification (NCBI taxonomy): domain Eukaryota; kingdom Metazoa; phylum Echinodermata; class Ophiuroidea; order Amphilepidida; family Ophiodermatidae; genus Ophioderma; species Ophioderma brevispina. Next base: position 18,548 of record JAMKCH010009226.1, read on the forward strand.
TCCGCGAACTTCCACATGTGGAAATTCACTATTCACCGAAAAAGGGGTATCTCCGCACGTTGGTATAGTCACAGATCTCAGCGAATTTCCACATGTGGCTATTCACCGAAAAATGTGTATTTCCGCACGGTTGGTATATTCAACGATCCTCGTGAATGTCCAATGTAGGAAGTTCACCGAAAAATGTGTATCTCCGAATTACTTGGTGTTTGCTAAAAAGTATTCATGCTGGCCAATCAGCCTGCACAGGTGTTAAAAGTATGTAAAATGGAACATCGTGTTAACAGCCAATCAAAACGAACTTCATTGGTAATCAAACTCAATTAAATGAAAGGCTCCATATAGGTCTTTCTTAAAAAAAACCAACCAAAACTTAGCATCTCTCCTAATTGACATGATTGCATCACAAGAACCCAACTAATTCCCATAACAAAAGATGTATGACTCGTAAGGCCAGACCACAAAAGATTTCGCTGATCTTTCAAACATAGCGACCAGGACAATGTCAATCACTCTCGTGATCACGGTTCACGATTACTGTAATTCAAATATTTTCCAACGATCATTAGTACTATGGCTCTTTCAGAATAAGCGGCAAGGGGTGGAAAAAATATAAAAGTGAAAAATAGCAATAGTCTTGACTTCTAAATATTCTATATCTCTGACTTAAAGCCATTATCAGCGATTTTCAAAATGTAAAACAAATCGCCGTAGTCACTATTTTTATCAAAGTCCATTTTTACACTGTTGTATGGAAATTGTACGGAAAGACCCCTGTAAGTGACTAAGCGTAACACACCGTATTTGTCAAAAAATTATGATTGTTCGGAATCCGACTTTTCCTATGGCTGATAAAACAGCCGCGTAAAGGACATTCTTCACAGACTGCTTTAAAAATCAAGAAGTGTCTGTTTTTCACAGAACGGTAATGTAAAGTTGATGTAACCTATATAACACTAGCTAGTAGATACAAAATGGGCATTTTAATTTATAGGGAAAAAATACTGATTGGTGGCTCAATGTGGAAATTCACGAAAAATGTGCATCTCCGCACTTTGGTATATTCACCGATTCCTCGTGAATTTCCACATGTGGATATTCACCGAAAAATGTGTATCTCGCACGTTGGTATATTCACCGATTTCTCGTGATTTCCATGTGGTTATTCACCGAAAAATGTGTATCTCCCCACGTTGGTATATTCACCGATCCCCTTTCATTTCCACATGTCTATCTCGCATATGGGATTGTTTTCTAAAAAGGAGTTCCTCTGGCCAATCAAGCCAGCACTGTTAAAATTATCGTAAGGAACATTCGTGATAACAGTCAATCAAATCGAACTTCATGTAATTACAAATCAATTAAATGATAGGATCAATATAGGTCTTTCTTAAAACCGACCCTAGCATCTCTCCTTAATTGATGTTGATCACAAGAACCCGACTTATTCCCATAACCAAGATGTACTGACTCGTCATGACAGACAACAGATTTCGCTGATCTTTCATACATGGGCGACCATTGACAATGTCATCAAACTCATCGTGCTCACGTTTCACGATTTACCTGTCATTCAAAATATTTTTCAACTATTATTAGCTACTATTGGCTCTTCAGAATAAACGAAATGGTGTGGAAGAAATATAAAAAGGTGAAAAAAATAACAATAGTCTTGAATTCTAAATATTCCCATATCTCGACCAAAAGCTACAAAAGTTCAGTTTTATTGAGGTTTTATTCCCCGATCCCCGTGAATTTCCACATGGGATATTCACTGAAAATGTGTATCTCCGCATGCTGGTATATTAACCGTCTTCGTGCATTTTCACAGGCGGATATCCACCGAAAAATGTGTATCTCCACAAACTTGGATTTCACCGAACCCCGTAATTCCGCATGTGGATATTCACCAAAAATGTTATTATATCCGATTTGGTAATTTACCGACTCCCGTTCAATTTTATTCAAAAGAATAATGAGAGGGCCACCCAGACTTACGGCTAAGTAAACTGATGTGTTTCTTAATCCGGTAACTCAACATGAAAGCGCAATTTTAACGCATACGGAATGTAAGCAGTGTGTTTTCGATGGTTTTTTGTTTATAGGTGGCTACTAAGCAAACGGAATGTCAGATCCTCTAAATGGCTGGATATATGTTAGTTGACTTTAAAAAAGTAATACACGAAATATTCCAAATCGTTGTTTGGGAAGGGAATTATTTAGTCACAATTTAAAATTTGTTTCAATTGTACTTTCTTTGAATTAATCATATAAGTACTGTTTCTACTCTTTTCCGGGTATGTTTGATAGGTTATGCTAAATAAAATGAATTTTGGTTCATGTAGGCCATTTTATTGACTCAGGATGCCACAGGACGTGAACCAAGAATCTATTGATTCCATGCGATGTCAATAGTCTATTGATTTGACATATGGGCTAATAACGATTCTAAAGTAAAAAATGTGAGCTTTAATATATTCATTTTGAGAGGAAATAGTTTCAAGAAGTACAATTTGGCTCCAAAATGTACATGATTTACCACACGACTATATGGGAAATTTCGAAAAACCAATTCAACAAAAAACAAGATAAAAAGGAGCCGAACGTTTTTCTCAAATTTAGGGATATGTTTAGGTAAAAATCCTAATTCAAAAATTCCTGGGAATAATACAAATGGGGTGGTGTGGGTAACCATGTTACTTGGTCAAGAAAGCGCACTTACGGGGCACTTAACATAGGGTACCTTACGAAAAACATTTTAAAAATTAACGTACTCAAAATTTGCTTGGTAAATGAGAATGTTAAACGGCATGCCAACTCAGGTCTCGCGCTCTGCATTAAAAGCGACACCCACTATTTGATTGTATAAATGCGATCATAATTTCGGTCCTGTACAGAATTTTTTAAGTCTTGTTTTATTTAATTTAACTTATTTCATTTAGAAAAGTTTTTCATGTACAAATGTAGTGTTATAAAGATTGCAATGCCGAAGTATTGGACTTAATAATAACAATCGATTATCAATAACAAATGGTTTTATTCTTATTCAGGGGCAGTGGTTTATCATGTTAAACAAGAAATTTGTGTGGGATGAGGTCAAAAGTTCCGCCCATCCAGTACTGGGTAATAGATGGATGGATAGTGCGTGCAGCAATTGCGCGGTTGTAGTCGAATTATGACTCTCGCCAAACGGCGCGGTATACTGTGTCATGCATGTCGCGTTGTACGCAAATGCAATTTACCCAGTGTGACGATCACCGCGCGAGACTTGGTTTTTGGATTGAAACATTTGTTTTCAAGAGGGGTGGAATTATTTAAATGAATAAAAAAGAATGATGTTTAGATAGAATATTTTTGACAAATAAATTATGTCGATAGAAAGCAAAAATACACATTTCTAATAAGAATGAGAATAAAAAGATGATATTGTTTGTTTTGGCCATCTTAGAGGGGGTATAAGGATGGGCATCCAATATTGTAAGTGGTGGGAACCGCGCGACGGCCATCCACCACTCAAAATATTGGATTGCCCATCCATTATGACACCATCTAACATGGCCAAAAATCACTAAAAAACAATTTTCCAAACAAAAAAATACAAGTTTTTAATATACACATTCTTCATGTTTACAAAATGATATACAAAAGATAGATGACACAGTAATGTTTGACCAAATAATCAGTGATATAATAATGATAATAGTGTGTATATACCCAAAAGTGCTATAAAAGGACATCATTACAGAGAAATGAGATCCTAACACTATTAAACAAAAGTTGTTATTATATACATCATTAGAACAAAATGGAATATGACGAAGATAGCATATCAATACAGGAACAACAAGCGGCAGACGACGAACAGACCATAACTCGACCCGGGACAAGATGTGATCAAAAACAGATTGCATGTTGGAGATATGACATATCTTTATAAAATTCTGGTCGGGGTGGGGGGGGGGGGAAGGGCACTTTGAAGAAGTTTTACGCCGTTTCTTGTTTGCCTCATATCCCACTTTTGAATACAAGTGCCCCCCCCAAGTCCGGTACTAGTAGGATATTATTAGTTTACGATCTCTCCAATTACTTTCCTACTTTTTAACAAAAGCAAAATCTACTTACTGCAGTTTCTATATCTATCAGAAAATCACGCGCCAAGTTAAGTGAAAGGAAAATGGAGATTAATAACGCCTTTCTCGATTTGGTTGGAATTTTTGTAACTATTTAGATTATCATGAAGAGGCATACAACAAATTTCATGATAAAGTGTTCGATGCATTCATTGTTTCTGTATTACATTGTCCAATTAAGTAAATCGCCGTTTCTAAAACGTAATTCACCTATAACCTTGGGTTACTAAAGTTTATTTAAATCGGTTTCAAACTAGCGAAATTATATAAAAATATATCACTGCACCGACAATAGGCATTAGGAGAAAAACAAGTGAAATACACCATAAACATCGGAAACAGTCTTTACCACCTCTCGTCTTGCCAAAAATCACATATTACAAACCAAAATAGAAGACTTACGACTGCTAATTATTTTACAATATCTCTACAAATTTATCTAGCTGTTCTCTATATTTCTTCATTATTAAGTCCTTTTCTTTATCTTTTTATCCTTCTCCTTTTCTGTATCGTTTTTCATGTCCTTCTTGTTTTGACACTATTAGTTCTTAGTAAGTTGGTTTTCAAAACAAGTTGTTGGATCAACTTAACGGGTCTGAAGTAAAATTCATTATTCCACACTGATGTCGAGGCTGCCGCAGAAAATTACACGACAAGAATTCCGTAAAATACCGTTTGGAAAGCCCAAATGCCATTAAATGAGCAGGTCGACCCCTGCTAAAATATAAACGCATTCGGTATAAATTAATACCGTCTTATCTAAGCTATGACTTTGAACATCAAATGTCAATTGATCAACTTGTATTATTACAGAATTTCCAAGTAATAGTTTTTTTTATATGAGTTTTTTTATATGAGTTTTTTTATATGAGTCTGTCAATTAGTGATTTTATGGTAGTTTGGTTTAATAAACCCCTATTGACTTTCGAGATAAGACGAGACCGTGCCACTGCTAATCTCTCGAGTTGCTTTGCATGCGTGTTGGTTCTCGTTTGCCCTGCAATCATGCTCATTCTGGATTTATCTCCGGGGATTTCCGGTGATAGTAATCAGAAAAAAATCGAATATGACTAGCTATGACTCTCTACAGTGATTGGTTAATGCAGACCCATCGCAAAAAGGGGTGCAAAATGGAAAATGCGTGCGCCAAGACACTGAAGCAGACCTCTAAATATTTTGATATGCAAAGACTATATATATAAATTTGGACGTATCTCGAAAAGTAGCACAGAAACACCCAATATTTTGGTATCAAAAATTTAGCTACTTTCGTGCGATTTTTATTGTTTGGGGTCGAAAAGGGTTTCCTCCCAAGTTCATGACACATTGTTTGTTCGCTATTTGGCGATAATTTCAAAGCAATGTGTGTTCCGTATTTCCAAATATCCGTCAGAACCCATTACGAGGCCGTGCCTACCTACAACGCCCTATTTTTCCATCAAAATCACTACCTCGTATCTCAATTTTTTGCTCATTATTTGTAATCTACACCTCCTCAGCTCACATTTGTACAAAACAACCAAAATTCCTTCTTGTCTTGCATCAAAATAATCACTAGATATCAATGAGTAAAGGCACCGTGTATGATATTTACTTTTTCATTGCAAGGTATCCCACACTTTTCACCGACATTTAGAGGTCTGCTACCTTGGAAACCATAAATGATCATTGCATTATTTACATTTTCTGAGTTATCATAAAGATCATAGTTGTGATTAACTACAGAAAAGACACCAATTTTTGTCCTCAAACTTTTTTGAGTTAGGAACATTTTGTGACGGCTACCGTCCACCCGAGAATGCTCCACAGCATCGGCCTTTTACGTAACGAGGGGGCTTAGCCCCTACTATACGACACTTGCTTGGTTTTTTTTTTTTCGAACTAACTTTTACAACACAATCTGCCTTAAAATACCAATCACCTTCACAAACCGTTGCGATTTTTCTTGAAAATTACATTCGATTTAAGGATCCTTTTGGGAGTTGAGAATAGATTCAATTTTTTAAAAATTTGTAAAACAAAAGATCATTTTTTTCTGTCTACATTTGCATTCCCTGCATCTTCTTTCTAAATCTGAGCACAAGATTTTGAGCAATCTAGAGCAGAAAGTAGCCAGTTTTTGGTCTGGGAAGTGGGTTAAAAATTGAATCTTGCTCAAAACTTGCTAAATTATTTCCTAAAATAAGTAAAACATTAAAAAAAAAAAAAAAAAAAACGGCTAATCAATCCCCTGCTACCACCTTGCAATTGATTCATAAAACACGTCTGCACCTAATCGCGTGCCGCCACATGATGCGATTTCCAATGATGATAAGCCACTATTCAACCAGCACCATGCCAATTACTCCAATTCAAGTCCCGTCATCTCGACACCAATTATCTGAATTTAAGGTGATTGTGTGATAGATCGTTTCGATAGATTTTGTTTAAGATTTTTCTTAATAAATGAACTTTCAACGATGTACTCAAATATCTAAAATAAAAATATGGGGTCACCGAACTCGTTTTTTGAAAAAAAAATCTCTAAAATACCTATATTTTCCAAAATTTTACCACGGTCCTATGGAAAATTCATCTTTTCATGGACATTTTTGATAGAAAGTTTAAAAAAAAAATCGGTTCGATACCTTTTTTCCAAATTTTAAAAAATTTTGCGCACTCATAATATCTGTCCATTACTGAAGAAAAAAGTAGGGGTCGACCGACCTACTTTTTCTGTTATTTTCGCAACTAACGCATTTTTAGTAGTCCTAGAAATAACCATCGCTATATTGAGGTGCGTAAAAACGCAACAAGTTGTTCCACGCGTGGGGCACACGCTGTAAGCTGACACGCAACCAAACACAGGCATGCAAAATGTTTCGCACCTGATTAAAAACTTATGAGATGTCTTTTTCCCTCTTTGTAATTTTTATCTTAATATTGATATGTTGTTGTGATGTATGATAAGAATAAATTAAAAAAGACTATGGTAAGAAAAGGAAGAAAAAGTTAATGGAAAGGTGAGAAAGGGAAGCAAGGGCGTGTCCAGATTTAGGGAGGGAGGTGAATGCATTTTAAGGTGACTTGGTCACGATCGATCCGTTCGATAGATTTGTTAAGATTTCGTATAAAATGAACGTCATCGATGTACGTCAAACATCAGAAACAAACTAAAAATATGGGGTCACCGAACTCGTTTTTTTGAGGAAGAAAAATTTATCCCAAAAACAGTACTTTTTTCCAAAAAATTTGTACAAAAGTCTATGGAAAATTCAATTTTTATGGACTTTTTTGAATATTAAAAAAATCGGTTCGATAACGTTTGTCCAAATTTTAATGAAAGAGTGAAAGTTGCGCACTAAGAAGATCTGTCGATTACTGAAGAAAAAAGTACGGGTCACCGAACTACTGTTATGTGATTTCGAAATAACGGGCACTTTTTTTTGTAGTCTAAAATACCAACGCGTCTGAGGTGGCGGTTAAAACGGCCACAAGTGTCCACCGCATGGCAAACGCTTTGCTGACACGCGAACAAAAACAGGCCACGCAAACTGTGCGCACTGATTAAAACTTATGAGAATTGTTGTTTCCTATTTTAATTTTTGAGTAGGTTTTGTGATTGTATGATGCGAATCAATTAAAAAGACTTATGGTAAGAAAGGGAAGAAACACGTGTATGGGAAGGTGCGAAAGGGAAAGAAGGGCGTGTGCAGCTTTCGTGATTTTGAATGCATTTTAAGCGTTTTGTTTGTACTCTGAAAAACCAGTTATTAGTTGGACGATATACTTCTTAGCAATTTTCTAAATACTGTGTCAAAATTCTTTCCTTTTACGAGTTAAACGAAATTAATAAAGTGTCATCGGGAACTTAAAAACATAGGCTATAGCTCTATGACCATTCGCTACGTCGTCTTTTTATGCCAAGTTGTCGGTCACTGGATTGCTGCAATGGCCGATGGGCACAAAAAATCTGTGTTTTTTGCTCTTTGAGAGATGGAAAAGACAGCTAAATGTTATAAAGCCTTATGTATAGTATATTCCAAGTATTGAGTTCAATCTTTCACGAAAAGATAAGCAAACATCATTTGCTTATTTTACAGACATCCTGCGTAAAGTTATGCATATCCTTCTTTTTTTTAGTAAATTAGCGTTTTGCAATAAAATGAAATACTTGAAAAAATGTCTATATCTCCATGAAAGTATACAATAAAATGTGATTTTTTCCGGTAGTCCTGGACCTTTACACGAGGCCAAAATAATTAAGGATCGTCATTTAACTTACTGCCGGAAATGTTAAGTGATATTTCCTTCAGCGAACCTATTTTAGATAATAAATCATTCATGTTTATGCATCTTGTACTCTCTATAAGACCTAATAGGTAAAAATGGTGTGGAAAACAAAAATAATCTTTCATCCGAAGATGTAGGTCATATTCATTAGACATTTCTGAGTCCTCCTGACATTAGAAAATGGTAAGAAAACACACTTTCCGATACAACATTGAAAAAAGTTGTGTTGAAAAAAATCTTGGAGAGAGAGGCTGCTTATTTTCGGAAAAAGGTATTTAGTTACGTAAGTAAACTAATTTGACTCACGTTTGTAAATAATGCAGTTTTAAATTCTTGGTGAACAGCACAAGCCTATAATCATACGAAATACTCATAACTTCTGGAAACGGGAAGTAAAGGGCCCAAAGCGTTGCACGTGCTTGCTATTTCGGAAGATCGCACAGGATATACGCAGGTGGTTTTTACGCGCGCGGACATGTAGGAACGCCAAGTCACGATTTGGAAGAAATATCTGCATGAGGACTGGTGCGCGCAGCTATTAACGTGACACCCCAATCACCTTAAGCGTTGTGTGTACTATGACACCAGTATTAGCCGAACGAATATAGGCCTACCTATCTTAGCAATTTTCTAAATACTGTTGTCAATTCGTTCCTTTCGAAGTTAAAACGATATTTAATTAAAAGTTGTCATTGGGAACTTTAAAAAAAACATATGAGCATTCGACCTCGTCTTTTTATGCCAAGTTGTCACTATGCTGCAATGGGCTGGGCCACAAAAAATCTGTGGGTTTTGCTTGAGAGAGAAATCACATAAAAGTAAAATAAAGCATTAGTATCAGTTGAATGGTGATTTAAGATTTGCATCGCTTCTTCAATGTTTTTAAATGATTATGAAGTTCAAAGTAACTGAGTCAATCTTCACGAAATATAATCAACTTCCTTTATATTTTACGGTCAATTTCGGACCGTAAAGGTTACTGAATTCTCTTCCTTTCAGTAAATTAGTAGCTATTTTACAATATAATGACATAATTGCGTGGGAATAATGACAAAAATGTATTATATCTACATGAAAATGTATTTCCACATTAAAATGTGATTTTTTGGATATTCCAGATTTTAAACGAGGCAAATATAAGGATCGTCATTTAAATTTCTGACGGAAAACTGTTAAACTGACAAGTGATATTTCCTTCAACGAAATTATAAGATATATTAATCATCATGGTTATGCATTTTTAAACTCTCATAAAAACCTACCCCTGATAGGTGAATGTTGTTGGAAAGCAAAATACTCTGTCATCTGAGATGTATTCATTAGGACCAATTCTCGACTCATGAGTCCTGACATAGAAATGATAAAGAAGAAATACACACTTCCCGATACGACGTTGATGAAGTGTGAAAAAATCAGGCGAGAAGATGCTTATTTTCGGAAAAAAGAAGGATATTTTAGTTACTTGATGCCCGTCCCGCGTTATAAGTAGCAATATAATCTTTGACTAAGTTTGTTTAATAATGCATTAAAATCTGTGAACAGCACATAGGCCTACTTTTGTACTTCATTGGAAACAGGTGAAAGGGCCAAAGCGTGCTTGCTATCTTCGGAAGGGAAGATCGCACAGTGTAAGCCAAGGGTGTATTTTACGCGCAGCGGGACAGCTTGGAACGCCAAGTCACAATTTTTGGAGAAATATCTGCTGGAGGACTGGGCGCGCAGCTAACTGACCCAATCACCTTAATCCAGCTCCTAAGTTAGCTGTTTGTACCAGGTATTAAAATGAGCACGATTTTAGGACTTCTTCAACTCTTCTGATATTCTCTGTACCGGATATAATTTTGCTCATTTTAATACCGGAATTTGACTCTTATTTGTGGCCATTTTGGGACGGTGAATATCCCGCGAGATACGCATTGATTCGGTGAATAGCCAAATGTGGATATGAACGGGGATCGGTGACGTGCGGAATACCACATTTCTTGGTGAATATCCACATGTGGAAATTCGCGAGAATCGGTGAATATACCAACGTGCGGAGATACAAATTTTCGGTGAATATCCACATGTGGAAATGCACGAGGATTTTAGCGAATAGCCACATGCGGAAATACACATTTTCGGGTTGATATCAATGCGGAAATTTCACGGGATAGGTGAATTTACCAACGTGCGGAGATACACATTTTTCGGTGAATATCCACATGTGGAAATACACAATTTTAGCGAATATCCGCATGCGGAAGGAAATACACATTTTTCGTCTGAAATATCCCCCCCACACATATGGAAATTCACAGAGGATATGTATGAATTACCAACGTGCGGAGATACACATTTTTAAGGCTGAATTCACATGGGGAAATACACAAATTTTAGAGATATCCACAGGCGGAAATACCCATTTTTCGGTGAATATCCAATGTGGAAATTCAGGGAGATCTGTGAATATACCAACGTGCGGAGATACACATTTTTCGGTGAATATCCACATGTGG